>PIJE02008015.1:0-11346 GCA_002895965.2 Coryphaenoides rupestris | reverse complement strand
CAACACTTTTGAGGAACATGAGTGAGAGAGAGAGAGAGAGAGGAGAGAGAGAGAGAGAGAGAGAAGGAGAGGAGAGAGAGAACAGAGAGAAGAGAGAGAGAGAGAGAGAGTAGGGCAACATTCATGAACGACGATCGTTAGGATTGACTAGCTCTCCTCTCATTAGCGCTCTCTCCGTGTCACTGCACCCCCCCCACCACCCCCCCCACCCTGACTCCACCCACCCCCTCACCCCCCACCCTGACTCCACCCACCCCCTCACCCCCCACCATGGCTCCACCCACCCATGTCTATTTTGAGGCAGGACTTCAATATGGACAGGATCCCAGGGGGGTCTGGATGGACAGTGAGAGGGTGTAGTAGGTGGGGGGTCGGAGGGTGGGGGTGTAGGGAGATATTAAATGAGTCTGGAGAGAGGGGGGAGAGAGGCGGGAGAGAGGGGGGAGGGGCTATTCTCAGGGCGTTTCTGACATTTGCTCTCTCATTCATCAGGGTCCTCACAGAGCCCGTCGGTGACAATGAGAAGATTTGAGCGTACAGAAACTCATCCATCATGGTCAGCCGCCAGCCTCCTGCTACTGACCTAATCCTGTGATGCCTCAGTAGCCACCAGCAGCACCAGCAGCACCAGCACCACCCCCTCCTCCACCAGCACCAGCACCACCACACCCCCTCCTCCACCAGCACCACCAACACACCGTCCACCACCACCGCAACCACAACCAATACGTCATACACCGCCACCATCACCTCCTCCACCAGCATCGCCACCATCACCATCACCTCCTCCACCACCACCAGCAAACACCACCAACACCATCCACCATCCTCCCACCCACCATCACCACCTTCACCACCACCACCACCACCATACTACCACCTTCTCCACCACCACCACCACCACCACCACTGTCCTACTACCTACTACCACCTCCACCAGTACCCTCCACTACCATACTAACACCACCATCACCATCATCTCGTCCTCCTCCACCACCACCACCACCACCACCACCACCATTATTACTGTGGTGGTGAGTGTGGAGAGAGAGAGAGAGAGACAGAGAGACAGAGGAAACAGAGAGAGACAGAGAGAGAGACAGAGAGAGAGACAAAGAGAGAGACAGAGAGAGAGAGAGGGCCGAGGGCTCCCAGGGTCCCGGGGGACAGTCTGTGTTATAGTCAAGACACATCCAGGTGAGAGGTCCATAAAACACCAGGACACCTACCCTGCTCCTCCTCCTCCTCCTCCTCATCCTCCTCCTCGATGCTCGGGGCGAGAGGGAGAAATAAACAGAAATAAGAGGAGAAAGAAAGAGAGAGGGAGGGAGGGAGGGAGAGAGAGGGAGGGAGGGGGAGGGAGGGAAGTTCGGTACAGGTTGATTCGATTTGCTCAACTCCTGAGAATGACTCCTCGTCATATCGGGGGGTAAGGTAAGGGGGGGGGGGGGGGGGGGGGGGCGGCGGCGAGGGAACATGTCCATCTGGTAATCTAACAACCAAACCTCCCATCCATCAATCAAGCCATTAAGCCGGCCCGCTGCTGTCACATGACGTTTCCGCGACGACCGCTGACGAATGAGCCGTGGATCAGACTCAGGCTGTTGGATGTGGTGATGTCAGGGCGCCAGTCAACCCAAAATACAGTTTTTTTTGTTTTGTTCATTTAATTTAATATTTTAATTTAATATAAACTCCTCTATTCTTCCTAGAAATCTCCCAAACATACTTAGTTTATATTTCTCATCGTGTTCAAATTCCAGCGGAAACAGGGGGTTCACTTACTGTATGCTTCAAACAACAACTTCCACCCTCCTCCTCCACCTCCTCCACTGCTCCCCACCAGGTCGCTGCACTAAGCCACGCCCCCCCCCCCCCGACCCCTGACCCCTGACCCCTGAACCCTGCCAAAAGCCCAGCGCGGTGGCCCTCCTCTTATCTGCCTCTGGTATCCGGTCCCGCCAGACCCCCCCAGCGCCCTGCTGCCTAATGGAGCATGTCCCCCCCACCCTCCTCCCTCCTCCCGCCTCCCTCCTCCCTCCTCCCACCCCAGGGGAGGAGCCAATTCAATCAGGAGCCCCGTCCCCGCTCGTTCGCTAAACATCGTCCAATGACGCGCGCGTTCAGCTCCGCACTTACACCTGCTTAGAGACGCCACGTTAGCGCTCTCGACCGCGCCGCCGTTAGCGTCGCTGTCGTTATTCGTGACGACGTCGCGACGCCGATCTCGTCCTTTCATGTGACGCCATGAAAGCGAATTAAAACAGTCGTGTCTTGTGTGTGTGTGTGTGTGTGTTTATCCTCCGTCTCTACGATTTGTTGTGCGCGAAAAAAAAAAAACAAGACGCCGGACAAGACGACGTTTTTCAGATCTCTCTCTCGCCGTGACAGGAACACGCCGCTTTGTTTTTCCCGCTCGTCAAACGCCGTGAACAGATCTAACTTTGGACACGTCGGTCTCGTTACGCCGCTGTCGAGCGGGGGGAAGTGACAAGCTCCTCCCCCCCACCTCCCTCCTCCCCCCCCCCACACCCCACACCCCCTCCTCCTCCTTTCTATTTTCTGTCAATGTTGACTCAATCAGCGTTTCAGTCTGGGATCACTTATTGCAGCATGCATCCAGCAGGCAGGAGATTAAAGATAGCGCTAATGGACAGCCGGTAAAAACCAGCATCACAATGGATGGCGGGGTGGGGGGGGGGGGGGGGGGGCGGGGGGGGAGATGTTTACGAGCCTTACGTCAGCAGAGATACACATCTAACCAAGAGGATTTACTTTAAAACGCACATACATCACACATAATGACTTTTTCTCTCCCCCCCGCCGCCTCCCCCCCCCCCTCCCCCTGCCTCCCGACACCCTCCTTTCCGTTCTTCTTATAGAAAATGGCGTCACACTATTGTTTAAATATACTGTATGTATCCCATGGAAGGTTTCGCTCATTTTCTTGATATGTCTGATAATAGTTTTTTTTCATCGTCGGTTAGAAACACCACGATTTGAAACGAAAGGAACGCCGTCGAGAGCGTATTCTTCGGCACGTGTGGTAATTTTTCCGTCCGACTCTAAACTGAACGATTTTATTGCGGCCCCCGGCAGACGGAAGAGGCAGGAGTCCGTAAGTATTTATTTCTGACAATTTAACTCGTTCTCCTGACGCGCGGAATGACCACGCTGACAAGCTAACTGCCGCGCCAATCAATATTTCCTATTACTCCCGGGTCGGTTTTTTTCTTTTCTTTTTCTTTTTTTAAGAGGGAAAATAAAAAAAAGGCTTTATCGGCCGGCTCGCTCACCGAAGGCGTCCGTCAAAAACGCCCCCTTTTTACGACGAACACGGGAATATATAACGGCGGGAAAAAAACCTAGAAGAATGAGAATATTATTAACGCCAGAAAGCTCGATAGTTAACCAAATGTGTGACGTGTGAGCGGCGGCTCCGTGGATTGTTTAAGACATCAAATCGAAATCGAAGCGAAAGTCGTTGTGAATACGCGATCACATTTAATTATGAAACGTGCGGATGTAGAGGGCAAATAAAACAATTACCGCCCGAATCCAATATTGCGGCGCCAAATAAACAGCTAGCCCCGCCCCCCACCCCCCCCCCCCCCCCGCCCCTCCCGCAAGGCGCTGTTCCATTTCCACATCAATGTGCACGGAGACAATTAAGCGGCCGTTTAACCTGTCACTCG
This sequence comes from Coryphaenoides rupestris, assembly GCA_002895965.2. Taxonomy (NCBI): domain Eukaryota; kingdom Metazoa; phylum Chordata; class Actinopteri; order Gadiformes; family Macrouridae; genus Coryphaenoides; species Coryphaenoides rupestris. The sequence goes on along the minus strand of PIJE02008015.1, from coordinate 7,651 downwards.
ACGCCTGCCAACCAATCACGCGGACGCGGCACTTCTGGGTCCGCCTCTCCCCCCCACCCCCCCCACCCCACCCCCGGCGCTGTGTGTGTGTGTGTGTGTGTATGTGTGAGATGTGCTGGCAGCTCGGACGACGACGACGGCCTGATTGACGGCAGGAGGCGGTGTCCGGCGGGAGCACGGGGGTGGGGGGCGGGACTTATTGGGGTGGACAGGTGACAGGTGAAGGGTGACGGGTGACGGAACCCCCCCCGTCAGCCAATGAGCCTCGAGTCTTGTCGGACAAGGAAGAAGCGGAGCCGCCAGTTTTCTTTGTTTTTCGTCGTTTGTATTGCGTTGTTGATGTGTGGGGGGCTGTACTCGCATTCATAGTCGCGAGGTTAATAGTTAATAGCGAATAATTGTTGTTTTCGTTGACATAACTATCATGGTTTTATACGCATGGAGGTTCGTATTCTGATGGTTAAACGTGTTTTGGGTTTTTTTTCCTTGTTTTTGTTCCAACGAGCGGCTGGGTTGAAGTTTTACGAGGGTTTGGAAGGTTTTTAAACGCTCCCGGGATCGGGAACGTTATACGAGGTGCATGCCGACAGAAATATGGGCTTAAACCCACTGCTGCTGCTGCTGCTGCTGCTGCTGCTGCTCTCTCTCTCTCTCTCTCTCTCTCTCTCTCCCCCCCCACACCCCCCACCGTGTCTCCCCCATTACCTCCCCCCTCCCCCCTCCCCCCCTCACCCACCACGACCTCTCTCCCCCCCCTCTCCTCCTCTCCCCCCCTCTCCTCTCCTCCTCTCACAACCATTTGGATTCCACACTGTTCTGTTAACCATCAGCAATTATCTCCCTGTCAGAGTTAAAGGTAACAAATTCCCCCTCCCCTCTTCCCTCCCTCCTCCCTCCACCCCTCCTCCCCCCCCCCCTCCCTCCCCTCCTCCTCCCTTTCCTCCTCTTCCTCCCCTTCCTCCCGCTATCGTCCTCTGGACACACCACCGGCATCTTCTGACAGCCGCTATATCACGCCAGCCAGCCAGCCCCAACGTTCCTGACAGACAAATGTACTTCCTGGGAAAACCCGGACCCATCACTCTAGCGGGAGAGAGCGATGGGAGGGTTGGGTGGAGGAATAGATGGAATATGGGAGTCGTTCTCCCTTTTGACCTCCCTTCCCACCGCCTTCCTCCCCCCCCCCCCCCCCCCCCCCCCCCCCCCCCCACAAGACTCCTTCCACCCTGTTTGTGGCCGGGAAGAGGATTTCGGAAAAGCACTTCGGGGGGAAAAAAAAAACCGGCCGCGTTCCCAAACGAGAGAATTATTATTAGCGGAGGTTAGCGGCACTCATTGGCGGCGGTGGTGGCGGCGGCGGCGGCGACGGGGGCGGCTCTTTATCGTGTTCCAGTCGGAGCGGCTTTCCATTGGTTTCCAGGTTTCCAGGTTTCCAGGTTTCCACCCCCGGACGGACTCCCGGGAGGCGCGGCGGGGCCGTGAGTTATCTTGACCCGGCACCGAGCAAGCAATGGTGGGCCAAACAACAACCGCAGCCGCCCGCACATGTGCACAATCCGTCTCCGACTGACTCAGGGCCGGCGGGGAGGGGTGGGGGGGGGGGGGGGATCTGAGACCTTAAGCTAAGGAGGTTGGGCTGTAAGTCATCCCGGCTTAGACTGTCCGTTTGTTAGCGTGCATGACTTAAGACGCATGACTTAGGGCCCCAGTACACACAAGCTAACGGCGGCGGCGATGAATCACGGCCCGGGAGACGCGGTCCTGGCCAGAGGGTGTTTTCCAGCGTTTGACGACAGCGGTTTGGTTCAGCGAGGGCCGTCCGTCTGCCGGGGGGAACAGCGGGGGAGCTTTGTTCTCCGTCCAAACAATGTCACGGACGGAGTCGAGGAAGTTTGGCGATTTGCGCTCCGGGAGCTCAGCTGCCGCAGCTGAGAATCGCATCGGGAACGCGGCGTCTGGTGACCTGAGTTGATCCCAGCCGCCGCGCCGGGCCGAGCTCCTAGCAGGTAGAACACACAGCGCGGCGGCGGAGTCTGCTTGTCAGCGCGTCTGCGTCTGTGATTAATGTAACCGACAAGGTAGGCAGAGGTTAAGGGAACAGGCTGATCCCTATTTTAAATGACGTGGCCTTTTCCTCGTGTCAAACACGCTTAGCATAAAAGTCACCGGCGTGCCACGGTGGCTTTGCACATCGGCTCCCCGATTCAGAGAGACAAGGGCCGACTGGAAAAACACTCGGCAGACCGACCGTGTGTATAAAATACCTATAGTTTATTTATTCCTAGCGATTTACTACGACTATTTAGTCATTTAGAAATGATTTACACAAAGAGAGGAGCCGTTGTGTGCTGTGTGCGCCGAGAGGAACAGAACCGGGAGGAGACGCCGCCGGCGTGTCGCCCGCAGCGACGTCAGCGACGGCTTAAACACCGCTCGGCGTGCGCTGACATTAGCATTAGCATCGGCGCGGGAGAGAGATCCAGGCGAGATGTTTCGGTGGGCTGACAACCCCCGGGGATCAGGACCGTGGGGGGGTGAGGCGGGAGGCGCACACACACCTGCCAGTGACCTGTCACCCGTCGACCGCCGGATGTGTTTAACGATAAGCCGTCCGCCGCCTGCATCACCAAAACAACACGTTATCCACACCCCCCCCGAGCTGACAGGACGGCTCAGACCTCCCGAAAGGTTAGATCTACGGGGACGATCAAACCCGCGAGTCTTTTGTTAGCGCCGCTGATAGAATATTTAAAGTATGAACGTCGTTAGCGGAACCCCCCCCCCCCCCCCCCTAACCTTCCAAATGCTCGCGCCGCGCTAACATGAAGACAGATAATATCCACGACGACGGCAGGATAATCTATTCCCGGTGATCAATTCTAATTATGGATTCCGGTTCAGTCGGGGGGGGGGGAACGGCGACGCCGAAACACCGAATATCACAATGCGTTCTTTTTCAATTACCCGCAGTCACTTTTCATCTGAAGCGTCCGAAATCGAAAGCATATAAGAGATAAAACCTCGGAGACCAAAGCGTTCAGCGGGTTGAACGACGGCGGCGGGGGACAAATCTGAGGTAACAACACCGACGCAATAATTGTGCAGGCTGGGGGCCGAGCCGACCGCAGAGTGCTGGTTTGACTGGAGTAATTGCCGGGGACCACAGGCAGGGTTTACCTTGTTTGTGTGTCACTAACACACACAACACACTAACACACACACACAACACACACACACACGTACACACACACGCACACACACACCGGGGCCCCTAGGATCAATATTTGCAGGGTGCACCTTGTTCCAACCGTGTAAGATTTACGACGGGCGCGAGGGATTCACACTTTGTCTTCCCGGGCGACTCATCAGTGTAACCCAATTACTAAAGCAGCCCCAGACACACTGCATTAACGTTGGGGGATGGGGGTCCACCCACCCACCCACCCCCCCCCCCCCCCCCCCCCCCCCCCCCGTTCTGCAGACACCACCATCACCGCCGCCGCCGCCGCCGTCACCGCGGTCGGATAACGGATACTTCACTTAAAAGGCGCTGGCGGGAACGACTTCCCTTGTCTTTCATTACTCCTGCCGCCGTGATTTACATCGTATCATTTCACAGCGACGGACAAAGATAACACACTGTAAATTACACCTATCCTGTCTGCTTGTCTCAGCACTGAGGGGGGAGGGAGGGAGGAAAGGGAGGGGAGGCTGGGGGAGGGCTGGCGGTGGTGGTGGAGGTGGTGGTGGTGTAACAACAGGGGTGGAGATATTGCTGGTGGTGCATGTTTCCCCGGAGCGTGGATACGTCCGCTGTCACGTCTGATGAATTTGTCCCCCCCGCCAAAAATTATTATTAGCAGGATAAAGTACTGAAGTGCTGAATCTATTACCATCAGGCCTCGGCTGCTGGTGCTGCTGGTGCTGCTGGTGTGATGACACCCGTGGAAAAAGTCACAAAGATTGAATATTTTGCAAACGTGAAACGTGAATAAAAAATAAAACACGACAATTTCACGGGCTGAAGGACAAGGGGAATATATCAATACGATAATACGGAAAATAATACAAAAAAAAATACGAATTTTATCAATAAAACATGACAATTTCACGAGCGCAGGAATTCAAATGTAAAATACAAAACATGTATTAAGCAGTCTCACAACGCATCAACAGAAAGCACCTTTCCTTTCAACAGAAAGCTCCTAACCCCTTCGGTATTTCAGCATAAAATAAAATAAAGAAATATTAAAAGACAAGTCGGGTCGGAACATCACGCCGCGCCGCGGTTGAAGCTCCGGATGTCAGCTTCAGCTCCAACCCCCGGAGGCGAGCTACCTGGCGCCGCGTCCCCCTGGCTAACCGCTGGTAGCCTCGTGGGAGAGTTTAGCAGCAAGCGGGGGGGGCGACGACGACGCCACCGCCACCGCCACCGGCTCTGTCCCACCGGGACCCTCCGCGACACGGTTACACCACCCGCAGCACCCGCCCGCTCAGCAGCACCCACCCACTCGGCACCACCCACGACGAAGCCATGAGCGCCTACCCTGGCTGACGGCTCCTGAAAACCCCGACCAGTCACCGGGGCTGATGGAAAATAGAGCGATACTCCGAAATACAGCGAATCGTGATTTGTTCGCCGATGTACAAAATACACGGATTCAGTAAATTGCTAAATTGCCAGGAGAGTCAATATTTGTATGGAGGCTCACTATGCATCTACTGTATAGTATTACAGTCAACAACCTTCAGAACTGCACTCAAAACCCACCGACTTAGATCTGCTTTTAACCTTTGACCCCTGATGAACGGCATTCATTTCACTGTTGAAATGAACGTCATGTAATTTTATAGTTTTAACTCAATTCTGTTTCTTTTTATATTTGTATTGCATTTACTGTGTCTGTTGTTGTTTTTATCACGTAAAGTGCCTTTGAGTACCTTTTAAAGCACGATATAGAATAAGTGTATTAGTATAATTATTAATATTATAACGACTGGTACTTGTATGCGACACATAATTAATGTCGTTGTACTATGTACTGTATATATCGTGTAGTGCCTGTATACAGATAAATATCGGCTTTGAAACGCTGCAAACACAACAATATCTCCCCATAATGATGAATAATTAATATTAATAATAATAATAATAATAATAATAATAATTTCACGATTAATGACTGAACAAAGACCTAAATAACATTGCTCGTACCAACATGGCATCGGTATTATTGTGATGTTTCCGTTGTTTGTGTCGTTTCAATCACAATCAGAACGTCTTCAACGTCTGCATGAAATGCGTCGCTGCAAAGGCGCCCCTGCGGTGGTCCGCGGGAAACCCCCCCCCCGGCTGCCCTTCCCTGTAATTTCCTGCACCCTCTATTCTACTCCTGGCGCCCGATAACTAAGAGCATTAGTTTTATGTCACTCGCCCAGCTCAAATGAAAAGAGAGAGAGAGCGCTAACTTTAACGACACCCCCAATTAATCGGCCCAATAGACAGACAGCTAAAAGACGAGATATTGACTTCATTAAGGATAATGTATGATGTCATTAAGCACGGCGGGGTCACCTTGTGCATCACACACACACACACACACACACACACGCGCCGGGATAATATAATATATATATCGCCGTCACCCGCCAATGAGATTCAGTCCAGATCTGAGCGATATATAAAAGCTGATTGGACGCTTTGTTTTTCGGGGGCCGTCTGAAGGCCTACTGAACGGTGTGTGTGTGTGTGTGTGTGTGTCGTGTTTGTGTGTGTGTGTGTGTGTGTGTCGTGTTTGTGTGTGTGTGTGTGTGTGTGTCGGATGTAGTCCAGCGTTAAGCGATTACAGACGGCGTTTGTCACGAGTGCTCCTCACTCGGGGGAATTTAATTACGATTGTTTGACTTGACTGTCAGCAGAAAACAATGTACAACAACGAGCAATAAAACCGTCTCAGCGATACGATCCTCTCTCCCCACGGCGATCCTACCGCTTCCCAGAATACGATCTCATTCTATAACAGAAAGAAAATAACCGACAATCATCCTCGCGATCGACTAATACCGAGTTACTGTACATTTAAAAATAGAAAATAAATAGTAAGTCAACCCACTGGGTATGCACCAGTGCATACATACATTATGCGCGTGCAAATACATTGAAACCATTAGTTTTATTTTACAACGAGATGAGACAGTGTAAGGGCAATGTGTAGGCCTGTCCGACACAATCTCTCTATGTCTGTCTCTCTCTGTCTCTCTCCCGGTCTCTCTCCATCTCTCTCTCTGTCTCTTTCTCTCTCTCTGTCTCTCTCTCTCTCTCTCTCTCTCTCTGTCTCTCTTTCTCTCTCTCTGTCTCGCCATCTGTCTCTCTCTCTCTCTCTCTCTCTGCGGCGGCGGCAACAAAAGGCCAGGAGATAATGGAGGCCGGCCTCTCGTCCTCGAGTGTCAAACAAAGGAAGCCGTCGAGGACACAAACATGTCAGCAATCAACACGCAAGCCTCCGCCTCCGCCTCCGCCTCCGCGTCGAGTAGGAGCAGAGAATTAGCGGGGAAAGTGCCTTTCACACAAGGTCACCGTCCCCCTCATTGAATACGTGTGTGCCTGCTAATGGCCACCTCCGCCACACGAGAGCCGCCGCCATCATTGTGTCCTCCTCGTCCTCCTCCTCCTCCTCCTCATCCTCCTCCTCTTGTCTCCTTCGTCACAGCGAGAAGTGGGCAGGACAGGGTCGGGTTGAGTCCCTCTCAGGGAAGGACGTTCTCACCGCCGCCGTCGAGGGGGAGAGCAAAGAGAGTCGCCGGACACTCGAGGGAGAACGAAAGAAGAGGAAAATACGACGGCGCGGTGGAATACGATGGAGTATGGAAGGGGGGCATTAAAAAAATAAAACTGGTAAAAAAAGAGTGAGTGAGAGAGAGGAGGGGGGGGAGGGGGCGCAAGAGGAGGAAGAGGAGGAGGAGGAGGAGGAGGAGGAGGCGCTGGTTGAAAAGTAGTAGTACTGACGGAGTGGTTATATACGGCAGCACTCCAGACTGCTGCAGCAGCCAAGAGTTCATCCAGTGGCACCTGGAGAGTGAGGAGGAGGAGGACGAGGACGAGGAGGAGGACGAGGAGGAGGAGGGAGGAAGAGGTAGGGGAGCTGATGAGTTTTAGCGCCTCCTCCACCACCAAGTCGCTCCCGAGGAACTTCTAATTGACGGCTCGCCCTGGTTCTCTGTCCCACACAATTTCCCCGCACGCCTCTCCGGCTGCCTCCTCCGGCACCTCGCTCTGTCGCTCTCCGGGCTCGACACCTCCCTCCCCTCCCCTCCCCTCCCCTCCCCTCCTCCCCTCTCCTCCCTCCCTTTCTTCCATCTATCCTTCAAGAGTCTCTCTCTCTCTCTCTCTCTCTCTCTCCTTCCCCCGTATCTCCTGCTCTTTCCTGCCTGCCTGCCTGCCTGCCGCCATCCTTTCTCCTCCATCCATCCTCCTCCCTCCTCCCTCCTCCCTCCTCCTCCAACAGCGGGGTGGTGGTGGTGGTGGAGGAGCCCCGGCGCTCCTCAGCTCCTCGGCTCCTCGGGCTCCTCGTGCTGATCCACGCGGCTGACAAGCGGACTCCTTTGCCTCCTCCTCGCCGTATTAAAGACACTTTCTGTGCCCTGACAGGCC
>PIJE02008014.1:0-10000 GCA_002895965.2 Coryphaenoides rupestris | reverse complement strand
TTTGGTTCTTTATAAGTATATTTTAGAAACTCATGGTATCTAACCTGTTGGTCTAGAGCCTGTCTGGGCTCCTCAAACTGGGACACATGATTTGTCGCTGTGTGGGGAGAGGAGAGAGAGAGAGGAGACAGAGAGAGAGAGACAGAGAGAGAGAGAGAGAGAGAGAGAGAGAGAGAGAGAGAGAGAGAAAGACAGAGAGGTAGAGAGAGAGAGTTAGAGAGAGAAAGACAGAGAGAGAGACAGAGAGAGAGACAGAGAAGAGAGAGAGACCGAGAGAGACAGAGACACAGAGAGAAAGAGAGCGAGAGGGACAGAAACAGATACAGAGAGAGAGAGTACAAGCTTTAACTGTGTTTACATGAAGTACTCACACACACACACACACAACACACACAAGTGTGTGTGTTGTGTGTGTGTGTGTGTGTGTTTGATTCTAGGGGCAAGGATGCCTCCTAGAGAAGGCGACGTGGCATCGCGTGACACATGAGTGTCGTGTGTAGCCGGTGGCGTGAGAAGAGGGTGTTCGTGCAGTGCTTTAGAATAGCCGCTCATGGTTAAAACTACTCTCGAGGCGCTTCTCGCGCGCTCAGAGATTTGACGTGATCGCAGGATAGTGTAGTGTATGTGTGTATGTGGTGTGTGTGTGTGTGTGTGTGCGTGTGTTTGTGTGTGTAAGAGAGAGACAGGAGAGAGAGAGGAAAAGAGAGAGAGAGCCGTATCCTGAGAGAGAGAGAGAGAAGAGAGAGAGAGAGAGAGAGAGAGAGAGAGAGAGAGAGAGAGAGAGAGAGAGAGAGAGAGAGAGAGAGAGAGAGAGAGAGAGAGAGAGAGAGAGGTGTTGTTGTGAGTGTGGTCTGTGTTCCGTTTTGTGTGACTGGAAGTAAGGTTGTGCTATTTACATCTGTTCACTTTATATAAACGTACAAGCTCTCCATCTCTCCCTAGGAGAGAGAGAGAGAGAGAGAGAGAGAGAGAGAGTGAGCAGAGAGAGAGGGAGAGCAGAGAGAGAGAGAGAGAGAGAGAGAGTGGTTGTGTTGTGAGTGTGTGTGTGGTAGGTAGCCTATATGATCAGTGGTATGCATCTGTGGAAGTGTGGGGGTGGGGTCGGGGAGCCGGGGGGGCCGGGGAGGGGTTTCTCCATTGGTGTCACAACACACCGCAAATTCAAAATGGAGGACTTCATTGCATTTGAACATTTGAACACTCAGACAAAAGGTTACGTTATTCTATTATTGGCGAGCACAGCCCCTTGTGTAAGTGGGGGATTAGGGGGAATATTATTACCTCAGCCCGCCCCTTCGTTGTTAAGTGGGGGATAGGGGGATATTATATATTTATTTATTATATTGATAACATTTTATTGCGTTAAATGAATAGTGTGCAGAGGAAACAGCCCGTCGTAAGCATTGATGTGGATGTATGAATTTGTAAGACATTGGGTTTGTCAGTGAACCTTCAATGAGCTCCTCCTAGACACATAGCAGTTCTTTGCGGAGCGAAACAACAGGGGAGACATTTACTCGTTATCTATACTATAACTCTACTATTACTACAGTTATACCCATTAACAGGTAATTCTACTTGGGTACTCTCCACACGTCTTATAATTTATCAACTTGCTGTCGAGTGACAGTCCCAACAGGACCTTCTCTGGTGTTCTGGGGCTTGAAGTGCTTCTTCCCACAGCTCCGTTCTCGCTAACGCTGCGTTATTTGCACTGCCCGGCTGTGGAGAGTAGTGAGAGCGAAGAAAACTTTGTCTTTCAGTTTTCCCGGGTGGTTTTTTGGCGACTCATGTGGTTGGTGACAATCTTCTAGCACTTATCGGGAGACGGCTGTCCTCAGGGGACAGAGGAGCTTTCTTTCAAGAGCAAACTCAACCGGGTAAAAGAGGCTCAGACTCGGTAGGCAGAGAACATCTCGGTCCCAAGTGCTTTCCGGATTCTGGTCCCTCTCCGGGAGATGGCGTTCGAGGCGCATATTCTTCCGCTGCGTTCGATACGGCTGACCGTATCCAGAGCTGGACAGACTAGGAAACCGGATTGGTCCATCGGGTTGGTTCAGGTCCTGCAAGACAAGGAATACTTTGTGAATACTGCATGTGTGATACCACCAAGCATCAATCCTATTTCACATCTACATAGAATCCAACGACGTCTCTTACCACAATTATGCCGATGATAACCAACAAACTCTATTTGGCTCTTACACCGAATGTCCAAATTTCATTGAACAACTCAGACTTCAACTTTAATCACCAATTAATCAAAACACTAACATTAAGCCGAATAATACCACCTGATAAAATAAGCCTTATACCACATGAATACATGCTTTTACCTCAAGCCCTCATGACGGCAGTAATGGCCTTTTTGCTGGCCTGCCAGCAGGGCGTTCCAGATCATTGGTCATCAACGCTGCAGCCTGAGTAGGATCTTCTCTAGACACAAAACAGATGCACACATCAGGCCAGTTCCATGGAATACGGCTTCCCGTAGCCCATGGAGTTGATCTAGAACTGCGTTATCCTGGTTCACCTCCTACCTGACAGATCGCACTTATCAGGTCACATGGAATGGCTCCCTGTCCAGACCCTGCTACATGAAGGACATACTTGGGCAATGGCGACCCTCCATGTGCTCTCTGTGGGTACTGAGGGTTTGCACCAAACATCACGAGACCTGGTGTTGGGGTACTGGTCTACTAGTATTTGGTACTGGTGTTATCGTACTGGTCTAGTATTTGGTACTGGTGTTGTAGTACTGGTCGACTAGTATTTGGTACTGGTGTTGTAGGTACTCACACACACACACACACGCACACACACACACACACACACACGTATACACACACTGGTCATCTCTATCCATCTCTATGAGCAAGCATATGTGTAATCTGCAAGTCATTTCTATATGTAATGTATCTATTTAGCCCACCCTTCTATATTTTATTACTAATAATCAATTTAAACATTTATTTTGATGCTGTTATTCTTTATTGTTATTTTTGTTCTCAGCCACACTTAGGATAAAAGCATCTGCTGACCGACTGAATGTAAATCAGGGGAAGAGGAATACTTGGAGCCTGGTCCAATTCATCTCTCTGGCTTTTGTACTTTTGTACTCGACCTGAACCCTGGCTTGGAACTCGAAGTGAAGACTTTGTGTGACGCGCTCACACAACAGAAAGGGAACAGGACAGAAACAGAAATTAAAGGATAGGACAACACAGCTGAATCCCTGGGTTTTGGAGTCCGAAAACTCTACGTGTAATACTTTGGTGTGGAACGTGCTTCAATGAAGGTCACCCCAAGAGACATTTCAGAATATAACGTAATCAGCGACACCACAGGACACATGCAGACAACAGGGCCACAGACGCACAGGTAGCAACGGACAGGACAGGTCAGCCACGACCCAAGACAGGACAGAACACCATTAGACAAACGCACTTATTGGATTTAATTCAGCTCCCAGGCAGGAAGTCTCTGTTTCCGGTAATAAAGAAGCACGCACCGAAAAAAAAAAAAATTAACTCAAGGCAGGTTCGTGAGTATTAGCCGGCGGCGTCGTGGCAGCGGGGCTTCGTTGCCATTTCGGCGCCAATTTTTGGACGGATATGTTGCAGCAATTTAGGTTGCAATTGAGTCGTTAGAATAGGAAAACGATCGCTAACCACGGGGGGAGGCGCGAGTGTTCAAGTGGGACCCAACACTCGGTGCAGCCCTCGTGCGTGCGAGTGGACGGAGAGAAGTTAGCGGCGGCTCATTTACATGGGCGCAGTTAAGCTCGCTCCGTGTTGAGCTTTAAAATTTAGGCCGGGCCCCACAGCTGGTTTTGGCGCGTGCCGCTCCGGGCGCCCGCCACCCAGCTTTGGCTTAACTGAATCTTTACATTTAATTTTTCCTTCTAAGGTCAGGCCAATGGTTCAATATTGTTCCCCCCTTGGAGGTCATTATACAGACCCCGTAATACATTAGGTTCAGGTAATGACAGTAGAACGTCCCAAAGAAGTAAGAGAAAAGAGGAAAAAGAAAGATGACAGAGTGGTTACCCGCAGGCCTCGTCTTGTTGCACAAGGAGATGTTGCAGGATGTCCTTGTCTTGTGTTGTCTTGTTGTTGTTGTGTTGTTGTTGTGTTGTTGTTGTGTTGTTGTGTTGTTGTGTGTGTGTTGTGTTGTGTGTTGTGTTGTGGTTAGATTAATTGGAGGCGGGCGGGTGGGGGCGTGATTTGAGCTAATAGCGGCCCGGCCAGCTTGTTCGCTTCTCCGCATAGCCCGCCATTCAGAGGCCTCGTGCCAGGCTACGGAAATAATGGCACCTCTTTAACTCATTACATACCGAGGGGAAAGTTAGTTAACCAAACAACTGCGTTCCACATAGAGCAGCATATTAGAATATTCACACCTCTCGTCTCTCTTCTCTTCTTTCTCCCCTTTTCTCTCTCTCTTCTCCTCTCTCTCTCTCTCTGTTCTCTCTCTCTCTCCTCTTTCTCTCTCTCTCTCTCCTCTCTCTTCTCTCTCTCTTCTCTCTCTCTCTCTCTGCCCCTCTCCTCTCTCTCTCTCTCTCTCTCTCTCTCTGTCTCTGTCTCTCTCTCTGTCTCTGTCTCCTCCTGCTCGTGTGGACGGACGTTCCATCTAAATAGTTAGTGTGGTACTGTTTTTGACTGTAGGAGACGCATTTGATTGGAAGCGGTGATAACATACACACAGCCCCACCACACAGCGATATGAGGAGCGCAAGGGCAACAACACAACGAGCAAGCAGGCAGTGGACCATTATCGTATTTACACAAGGGAGGGACGGAGAGACCTGAAGAGCATGAGACAGGATTGAAGAGACCCATTAGCAGATGCACGTTGAAGAGGATCGAACACACAGAGTAATTGGCGATAGAATTCAACACTTTCTGTGATTTTATATTTTGCATGTCAGCTTACGTATCAGCCTCCCTGCTGTAGAGACGTTCAAGGCTGATTGCAAGTGATCCTCTGCCAAGCACGTTCCATCAGGCTACGTGGGGCTGAGGAGGAACTCATGACACAGGCGAGCAGTATCATGCGCTCTCTCCTCTATCCTCCGACTCCCTCGCCCTAGTTTCACGGACGCCCTGGCCGTCCTATACAACTCGCCTAGCTACTCGCTGTGGACGCACGACACACGAGTTAAAGGGGCGGCACACATAGAGAAAAGAGGAGAGACCCCTGAGAGAGCCGTAGCGCGCACGTCCGCTCTCGTACAGACCAGCACCAGGGACACCTCCCATCCTGTCTAGTCATGTACGTTAGCACAGAGAGGCGCCAAATCTAAGAGGCAGGACTAGGCACGGAAGAACCACACAAATAGCCACATCAGCAGGCACTGACAGACCCCTTCTCATCCAAGCCACAGACCCCCTTCTCATCCACCACCAGACCCCCTCCTCCTCCACCCCCCCAGACCACCAGACCCCCTACCCATCTCCACCCATTCAGACCCCCTCCCTGTGTTCCTGTGGCCGATGCTCATTCATCACCGGTGTCACTTATCAGCTGACAGGTAGTCGCCGGTTAAAAACCAGGAAGCTTCACTCCTCTCTCCTCTCTTCTCTCTTCTCCTCTCCTCCTCCACCCTCCTCCTCCCTCCTCCTCTCCTCCTCCCCCTTCTCTCTCCCTCCTCCCCTCCTCTCTCTCCTCCCCCTCTCTCCTCCCTCCTCTCCTCTCTCCTCCATCTCTCCCTCCCTCCTCTCTCCCTCCTCTCTCCCTCTCCTCCCTCTCCCTCTCTCTCTCCATCCTCTCTTCCTCCCTCTGTGCATATATTATGAGACCCGTTGCGTATGAAAGTGTGTGTGTGTGTGTGTGTGTGTGTGTGTGTGTGTTTTTGTTTTGTGTATGTATGTTTGTGTGCATGTGTATTTGTGTGCGCACGCATAGCAGGTGCACAACAATATGCATAAACAGTGTCACAGTGTGTGTCCACGCGTGAGCCTGCGCACATGTGTGTGTGTGCGTGTGCGTGTGTGTGTGTGTGTGTGTGTGTGTGTGTGTGTGTGTGTGAGAGCCAGTGGTGAGCATGCTCCGCTGAGCGTGTGTGATTGTGCATGTGGTTCCTATGTGTTTATAATGCGGGTGAACAGTTGCAGGACGCAGAGCCTTCATCAGCAAGGCAGGTGTACCAGTTAGTGGTCCGGTACTGCCTCCTCCACACACACACACACACACACACACACACACACACACACACACACACACACACACACACACACACACACACACACACACACACACACACACACACACACACACACACACACACACACACACACACACACACACACATATACAGTATATGCACGCAGACAGGGCTCCCGGACTCATAATATTAAAGTGATGATCAAATGTAGATTTATTTACTCCAACTCCAGAGGTAATATTTGTGCTTATGTTGCCTCTGGTTGGCGTGTGGTTGCATTGTGATCAGGCTTGACATAGAAAGGGACTTAAAGGCGTTTTCCCATCGTCACTGATCTCATCGCAGATTTCTCGGAAGAACAAATAAAAAAATACTCTTTCGTCGCTAATGCAGCTTGTGGAACATCTGAATTAGCCGTGCTGTCAAAGAAGACAGACACAGATAGCCTTCGCCTTGACACTGACACCAACCAGAGAGTTTGCAGGCAGGCAGGCAGGCAGGCAGCGTGATGTGGACCAAACTAGCGCCGCGGCTCCCTGACACACATCAAACACGCCAGGGGCCCCACCTGGGGAGACGGGTCCGGGCCGAGCACCCCTCTCACCCCTCTCACTCCCCCAGCCCCCCAGCCCCCCAGCCCGGTGCCCTCGGCCCGGTGCTCCACGGGAACAGGAGACAGATAAAACGGACGTGGAGACCGGAGAGGAGACAAGAGAGAGAGAGAGAGAGAGAGAGAGAGAGAGAGAGAGAGAGAGAGAGAGAGAGAGAGAGAAGGAGAAGAGAGAAAACAGGAAGGGGGAGGAAAGAGAGAGAGAGAAGAGAGAGGAGAGAGAGAGAGAGGGAGAGAAGGAGAGAGAGAGAAAGAGATGAGAGAGAAAAGGAGGGAAGAGAGAGGAGAGAGAGAGAGAGAGAGAAAGAGAGAGAGGGGGGAGGGAAGAGAAAGAGAGGAGAGAGAGAGAAAGAGAGAGAGAGAGGGGGGGGAGAGAGAGAGTAGAAGATAGAGAGAAAGAGAGAGTGGGGAGGGAGAGAGGGGGGGTGCAGGGCGTTTGGGGATGGGGGGAAAGCCTCCAGGACAGCAGGTTGCTGTGTGGAGGAGGTGGGAGGAGGAGGAGGTGGGAGGAGGAGGAGGGAGGTGGGAGGAGCAGGAGGAGCAGGGGAGCAGGCAGGGAGAAAGAGAATGCCATATGAAGGAGCTCCACTTGAAAGAAACCTAGCGAGACTTTGATATGACAGAGCGAGCGGGCGAGCGAGCACGCCAGAGAATCAGAGAGAGAGAGAATCAGAGAGAGAGAGAGAGAGAGAGAGTATAGGATAGAACCAGGGGAGGCAGGAGAGAAAGACCTATAGAGAGCAGTACTGTCAGGCCAGATGGCTGTGTAGGATGTAACTCTGAAGAACAAAGTTGGGGTTGGAGAGGAGAGGGTCGGGGAGGAGATGACAGAAGATCTTTGATTGTGGATTTGGACGGAATTCTGAGGTTCTCTAGTGTGTGATAGAAAAATACAACAAAAAATACATGAAAAAAACACCCAAAAACACCGGAGCTGCTGCTGCTGCTGCTGCTGCATTGTGTTGTGCATCACAAAGCTACCTCTTACACTGTGTGTGTGTGTGTGTGTGTGTGTGTCTGTGTGAGTGAAAGAGAGAGAGAGAGACAGAGAGAGAGACAGAGAGAGAGAGAGTGTTGTGGAGGGCTAATTACAAATATATTGAATTTGACGTTTCATATACAAATACATATGCAACTATTTCGTCTACACTCCTTATCAGTGTTGTTTGTAATTAGAACATTTTTGTAATTATCATTTTCCTGCTTCGGCTTGCTTCCCATCGAAGGAAACGTTGGATTTAGTGCGCCTGTCACCTCAACTCGCTTCCCTAACTCGGTATCCTTAGTGGCGCGTAAAATGAAATAATCATATGCTAATCCCTCGACTGGACCGTAACCTGCTTTCTCTCTGCACGTCAACGCACTGACTGTTGTGTAAAACGAAGTATTTGTGCTGCTAGCCTTTAAAATTAAATAAAAACTCGTCTATAACCTTTAAATGCAAAAAAACGCACAATATAATTCACCAACTGTCTGTAATCCCAGGAAAAACCTACGTGAAGAGCACCTTGTGCGCTAGATACATAGATTAACTGGCTTTGGTCGGCCGAGATGAATAAAAAGGACAAGAATTTCTCGCAAGCTTGTAAGAAGATTCAAAAAGTGGCCCGGAAACATCTGACAGAAACCAGTGGCCCCCACCTCGGCTATATTGCTCTTCAAGCAGGAATTCCACCAAATACAAAGGGCCAACCCCTGGATGTGTAGCGCCCTCCGTCATGTTAATAATGTCAATTACCAGTCTCCTATATTATATATTAGCACATGTTTACCACTCTTGTGTATGTTAATTATCACGATGACTTTCTAGTTCGTTCCAATCCTGTTTAATAAAGTCAGCGGCCTTGTATCCGATGTCACTAATTGACGTATCCATTGTATAACAGAGTGTGTGTTTGTGTCGTGTGTTCGTGGCTTTATTGAGTCGCACACTTTGCAAACGATGCCTTTGAAATGGACTTACTACAATTAGCGCACAACGCCACAATACGACCCCATGTGTTATAAAATACATGCGCTTTTATATACACGAGAGCCAAGAGCCAAGGCTACATGTGCAGCGAGGATTATATACATACTTGACTATATTGTACTTGATACAGAAATATAGAATTCCATGTTATTATGAGTCAGAGTTGATTCATATTAAAGTACCCATTTATTCCAACATGCCTGAGAGAAATATTCAAAGATAAAACATCAAAATATAAAAGACTGCACGCACACGCACACGCACACACACACACACACACACACACACACACACACGCATGCAGATGATGCCTGTCTTTAAGAGCTCTCAGGATTAGTAACATTAAAATTCATATCGAAATCGTGACAGAACTGGAACAGCGTTCTTTTGTTCGTTTTGAGATGACACAAGGTCGGGCCTGCGCGTCCCTGATAGAGGCGTGGGAGTGGTACTCTCGGGAGTAAACCCGCAGTCAACTCACACACACACACACGCACACGCACACACACACACACACACACTTGCACACACACACACACACACATAAATCCGTTCTCGCACACGGTAAGATGCGATAAACAACGTTGGTGGAGTGGATGATGTAAAACACAAAAGTATGAATTAAATATGGCGCCAGGGAGGGAGGGGGGAGGGGGGGGGGTGCAGTGTGTCAGAGAGCATGCATGTTTACTGTAGCGCCTAACGCAACTCCATAATTACCAATTCGCTCATTCGAATTCTCCCGACCACTCGACTGACTTTACCACACACTATTCACGATTCATGTATGATTATTTAAATGTTTAAGTATGCAAGGCATCTGGATGTTGTCGTGGATTAAGGTGTTCAGCTTAAAGGTACTGGGTTCTATTCCCAGTGTTCCTTCCCTGGTTCTATGTGCTGGTTCCGACTTCCCTGGTTCTCTGTGCTCGGTCTTTCTTCGCTGTTTATACTGTAGGTGCTGGTTCTGTCCTCCCTGGTTCTATGTCCCTTGTTCTGTCTTCCCTGGTTCAATGTGCTGGTTCTATGTGCTGGTTCTGTCCTCACTGGTCCTATGTGCTGGTTCTGTCCTCCCCTGGTTATATGCACTGGTTCTGTCCTCCCTGGTTCTATGTGCTGGCTCTGTCCTCCCTGGTTCTGTCTTCCCTGGTTCTATGTGCTGGTCCTGTCCTCTCCCTGGTTCTATGTGCTGGTCCTGTCCTCTCCATGGTTCTATGTGCTGGTCCTGTCCTCTCCCTGGTTCTATGTGCTG
>PIJE02008013.1:0-11357 GCA_002895965.2 Coryphaenoides rupestris | reverse complement strand
CTACAGCTGGAAAGAACACATCAAGGACTGGTTTGCATGACAACTCCGATAGCCATCAAGACCTCTGCAGTGGACAACATGCACAAGGCACACAGGGCGCAGCCTTAAACAACCCTTTCATTCCAGCTTCCATTACGGCAGCCAGTGGCAGGTATCTCGCCAGGGAAGCCTCAGCAAGAGCATCGCGGAACCCTTGCAACACATGACCATGGTGGACACGGAAAGGCCCATCAGAGACTACAATTGTATGCAGACAAAAAAGACATTTGCCACAACTTCTACACACTCTGTTAAAAGCTTACGGCCCAAAAAACTGCTCTGTCACCCCCTTGAAACAAATTAAGCATGGCTCTCCACACTCATAAAAGGACCAAAACCAGCATCCTGCTGAGGTGGGCTGAACATTTCGAGGGGCCCTACTCAAACCAAACACTCTTTCTACCAGACAACACCATTTCTGATGAGCCTACGCCTGAAAGCCCTTCTATCCGGGACCCTAAGCCAGCACCAACCTTCATGGAGTTTCTAGCAGCTGCGCTCTTTGCAAGCCACAAACAAGTTCCCTGCGCACAAGCCATCCCCACTTGCAACTCCTGACACAGGGAGCGGCTTACCTCTGCTACAAGGAACCATCCACCAGTACATTACGAGGGCCTGGAAGACAAGACCATACCCCAACAGGAGGGACGCCAACATCAATTGCCATACTATAAAACATAAACCGGTGACAATCCATTTGTTGCAAAACAGCACGATGGATAGCACTCTCCTTGGCTTGTTGCTGGAAATTGCTCCGCCTTAAGCGTCATGCCTGTTGCACTGGTGATAAACAACATCACAGAAATCAATGCTACCTGAGTCAAAGTGCGGTTCGTTAGAAACGAACAGGAGTTATGGTCGACTATGAGATCTTCACAGCCCGGCACTTCAGAGAAGCTGCCGCCAACAACACCAAGATCTCTTCTGTGGCCTTTATGACCTCTCCAAGGCCTTTGACACTGTTGACGGGGACGCTCTCTGTGGAGTGTGCTAGCCAAGTTTGTGCGTTCCCAACAAATTGTCAAAACATCCTCCGCCAATTCCACAATGGATGAAGGCTCGCGTGACCATTGGAGGACAGGACGTCCTCCCTGAATCCTTCCCTGTATTGCACCCAGGGGTACGGCAAGGGTGTGTATTGGCCCCTGTACTCTTCAACATCTTCCTCCTCTGTGTCACCCCAACTTCTGCACAAAGGCTGGAGGATAACAGTTGGTGTTGGCAGTGGACTTCGACTGGACCGGAAACCTCTTTAACATCAGGAGGCTACGGCAACCACCAACTGTCCAGATAGCGGCATCCTCGAGCTGCAGTAGCGGACGCACTGTGCTCTTTGGCACTTCTCCCCAAAAACCTTCGTCCATCCTTGCTTTGGCGGCTGTAAGGGCTACAGCAAGATGGCGGCTTCTGTGCAAACATCGCAATGACTGAAGTGATCTGCCAGTGGAGTTCCCAGATCCCACACACCCCCCACCTGTCTCTCAGCCATCAATCAACAACCACTGACAATAACTCCTTTCCTTCACGATTACCTCGGTAGTATCCTCTTCAAGAGTACCTGCCCAGCATCCGATCCTATGAGGTGCACAACCGGATCAGCACAGGCGTCAGCTGCTTTTGCGAGACTGCGGCGTCGGGTGTTCCAGCGCAAACCTTCAACCTCGCACACCAACGGTGCTGTTTACCCAAGCTTTTGCTCCACACATTGGCTGTTACAGCTGTGAGGCATGGGTCATGTACAGCCGCCACATAAATCCCTGACGTGCTTCTGCCCATTATAGGCGTTGCTTTACAACGCATCCTGGGGGCGTGAATCGTGTGCCTCATACAGAAATACTTGCAAAGACCAACTGCCAGGAAGTATAGACGGACGGAGCAGCAGCGAGAGCAGAACGACCGAAGGACGACCGAAACGTAGAGCGCCGATGATCACCCAGCACCAACTACCGGTGGCCTTGGACATGCTCCAATCCAGCCATCGCCCCAGGACCGACTGCCGCCGCCCAGAGTGCCTTCATCGGCCAGATGCATCGACTTGGGCAGCCGCTTGGCAGCGGCAGCAGAAGAAGCAGGTACCACAAGACCACTCAAGAACCTCGCTGATGAAATGGCAAACATCCGACCCACGGATCTGGAGGCTGCTGCTGCTGACCGCCAATCCTGGGTGCGCAGACCTATGCCTGGGCATGGAAACCCGTAGGATGGACGGAGGAGGAGAAGGACTGCCAGAAGACAACAGCAGAGACTCAGGAGAAACACGCCCATGGCCTGCCAGCACTACCACCACTACAACTTATACATGCCCGACCTGCAAACAAAAATTATGTCGGTTCCAGCGGATTGGCACTGTCTCAGCCCATTCAAGAACCCACCCGTTAGGCCGACATAAGTGCGCATGTCCATCATCGGATCCCGAATGGCACAACCCATAAGCAAGCCCAAGTCTGTGTCTGCTGCTCTGTGTCTTTCGTGTGTTCGTGTGTGCTGTGTTGTGGTGGTGTGTGTGTGTCATCTCTAGCAGGCATCCGTGATCCAGCATCGTGTACAGACCCTTCAGTTCTTGCATTATCCTCCAAGAATCAGTTGTTTTTGCAGCAGACCTGGCTAAAAAAAAATTTTGAAGGCAGGTGCTCATTTGACCTGTCAGGATCAAAGACGCAGAACACGTCTCATCTAATCCCGCTCGTTTCAATTACGAAATGCTTCACGACCACTGAACTGCATTGCTTATAGGCTCTTCAACTGTACCAACTTACTCTGCATGGAGGACGAACAATGTATCAAAAATCGCTTACACAATGTATTGATGCTCTACTGCTATTGTCATCGTGTCAATACTTGTATACCTCTAGCCTACTCTAGATAATATTTTAGTGGGTTCAGTTCCATCCTTGAGGTTCTGTAATGGCTTTGTTCTAAAAATGCCTAAACGAACACATGCGCTATACACTTCAAACCATCGACCAAAATTATTTACCCTGTCCACATCGGTCCTTCTACAGGGACAGTCCTTTGTAGGACTCAGGCACTTCATCTTTCACTAAAAATACACTGCTCCTCTATTATAATTTTAGTCTCTTCCTTTTAACTGTCACCCAAATCTAAATTTACTGCACCTACATGAGCAATCCAACTAACCCCTAACTATAGTTTAAGTTAAGCCTAAAATTAAGTAGCATTTGCCATTCGTGTTGCACTTTGCCACCCAACACACGCCATCCTGTCCATCTAAAGTACATCCTTCACAGGCCTCTTCAAAATGCCCGTTCGGCTATCTCAGTCTGTCGTTTCACCGAGATCACGCGCGGAATGTATTAGCTGCTCTTTGCTTCCTGGTGGCACTAGCACTGAGCCTCTGTACATAACCTAACATCAACAATGGCAAAGAAGCTGACGTTGAGCGTTTCTTTTTAGTTCTGATCAGCCACTTAATTTGACCTTAGTTAGAGTTTGACTTAATGACGATAAATTAAACATGCCGGGACTGTGGAAAATACCATAATATGGCATACCCGCGGTCACAGTAAACACACATCCGTCCAGAGGCGTCCCTCGGCACTATCTCTATCATAGAGTCAATCCTAGGTCCACGTCTTTTAACACACTATCCCAGACTCCATCTGTGTTGCGCACTAGATAAATAATTACATTTCACAGTCGCGACAATCCCAAAAGATTTCTATCATAAAACTCCTAATCATATTTCTACTCATCGGTGCTACACTTGGCCTAATCATGCTATCCAGATCCTTTTTATAATGCTCATGTATGCCATCAATACATACCAAGATATGTATCTCCCTTACTCTTACCTAACGCGGATTGGCCTCATTATACAGCATACATACATCCAAATATGTATGTATGTACTTTGTATGTGCCAGCCTGTGTGTGCTTGTACAGTATGACTGTCATGTCATGTTATGAATATCATGTGCTGTTGCTGTATGTAGTACTATTATGTTGTGCTGCTGTCATGTACAGGATGTATGCTATTCATCATCGTGTTGCAGTCTGTCTGTCGTGCTGTCGTCGTGTGTGCTTGTGTGTGTGTTGTGTGTGTACAGGTGTTATGTATGTATGTTGTTGAGTGTGAGTTTGTGTGTGTCTGCTGTCATGTGTGTGCGTGCGTCACCGCGTGTGTGTGTGCGTCGCGTGTGCCGTGCCAGCGTGCGTTGTGCGTGTACTATATTGTGGCCAGGTCGGGCCTCACAAGCTCACCGTGAGCGCGACCAGAGAGCTTAGCGGTGCCTCTCTGAAACAGCCCCAGCCATCCAGACAATATTTCAGGACACTCTCGCTGTAGCCGATGGTTTCAGCTGCAGCCTCATAAAGCGAGGAGCTAATTAAGGCCCATTTCTGATCCATGGACTCCTCTGAGCTCAGCCCTGGTTCGATCTCCCTCAGTTTGTCGGCTAGGGAGCGACGGAACTCGTTCCTTATCTTGGCTTTCCCTAGCCGGGTGCACTGTAGGCGCTTCTTGATGGACCTGCGCAGCCGCAGAGCCACAGAGCAATGGCAATGATCATGCGATGGTCTGTCCAGCATTCTGGACACAGACACACACACACACACAAACACACTATACTACACTAGACTACACTGGGGACTTTTATTTAAAATAAATAGAAAAGGCATATTATGGGGCATTTTCCCCAGAACTCCTGACTCCCAGAAAGAGACATAACTTCTCCTCGTCTTCATCCTCCATGCCTCTGATCATCTCTCGGTGTGTTGCAGAGGAACTCAACCTCAGAACAGAACGGAACCACTGCCACCAGGACGGCACACACCATGGTGTTTACGCCAGTGAGGACTCGTGGGTATCGTGGCAGCGTTTAGCCCCGCCCCCACTGGGCAGCGAGGGAGGCGTACAGGAAGAGCAGCCCATCAGCAGGCCCTCATTGGTGGGTCAGCACAAAGTCCCACCGAGAGAGAGAGGGCCTTTCTTGCGCCTGGCAGCAGCAAGACACTTTCAAATGTTAATGGCTCGGGACGAACAAAGTTGAAGTGGGTTTGAAAATGCTAATCGTCCTTAATTCATGTAAATAGCTTTTTTTCGAATGGAGAAATTAAGCGTTTGGAATATGCAATTGGAGGCTATGGGTGCCTTCATTTGCTGGGATGACACAGGTGTAGGGAGCTGGAATTCATCTTTGGTGTGATGGCTCATTTGTCATTTGGCGCTTTGGTGTTGGGCGGGCTTGGAGGGAAGGGCTCGGTTCCTTCTGCCTGGACGTGTACACACACACACACACACACACACACACACACACACACACACACACACACACACACACACACACACACACACACACACACACACACACACACACACACACACATGCAGGAACCCATTCAATAACGTCTAATTGGGTTCTTGCTGTTGACCACATCAAGAGTGGGAAGAAACAATCAATGCGAAGACTAATGAACGACGAATGTGAACGCAAGTTGAGCAAAGTGGAGTGGTTTTAACATAATACATAACCATATGTAATGCTGTTTACCTCGCCTTGTCTGTACTGGTGTAAAGGTGTAGTTCTAACAACTTCAATAAAATAGTTCAATAAAATATACATACATATACAGTATATATAGAAAGAAAATCTAACAATATATCATATATGGCCGCATGCAAATTATGAAAGTTCACCAAGTGTAACTGAAATAACTGCTTTTCCATTCACCTCTTGAGCTTTCCATCCGTCCAGATGGTGACGGGGAGATAGCCAAGCACTGCAGATGTCCACAGCTCTCCCAACCACCCCAGCTCCTGACTGCAGCCTCCTCCTGGTCTGTGCTGTTGACTGGGCTGAGGTTGGCCCCCTCTGGCCCAGACTCCATAAAACAATTCACGACAAAACATCTGGATAGAAAATGTACTGCTTGGTTTTGGGCTTTCTTTTTGGCTGAAGCGATGGTGTGCTACGCTAGCCACGCGGCGAGCTCACCACGGGTAGCTCCTTCGTTGTCCCCCACCCCCCCCCCGCCCCGCCCCCCCTTACTGGCTGAGGTGGTCTTGTTGGTTTTGTGCCGTCAGATACCCCTAAAGCAACATTGACAGACAGACAGACGGAAGGTTTTCATCGTTGGGATAGTGGGTTCGGCTGCGTGGCAAAATAAACAATGGGCCCAACATTAACCAGACCAGAGGCATGGTGTAACAGACAAAGATGTGAGACATGATAAAACCCAACACAACACATCAACAAAAATAAACACCACACACTACTATGCACAGTTTTTCATAAAGCAGTCGAACTTCAAAAGAGTAACTAACCAGGGCTGTCCTGTTTGTGTGCATGTGTGTGTGTGTGCGTGTGCGTGTGGCGTGCGTGTGTGTGGTTGCCGCACGGCCTGTTAATGAACAAGACAAGAAAAACCTTGTTGAAAGGACATATCCGATCACAAGATTTCAAACCCATTAGCCGCAAACTCTCAGGGAATGATAATAAAGATAAGGGATGGAGAAGAGGCCCCTTTGATTCCCCAACAGCCAGCCGCTGGAAGAATCAAAGGCAGTTCATTCTCACCCTGACCTTCAGGGCCCACGGCGGGCCAGACAAGGGCACAAACAGATTGAGAATTAATTGGTGCAATTAACATTTTGTGATTATAAGGACCGCAGATCAATACCGCTATGCAAATAGCGGTATTGATGCGCAGGAGAAACCTTGTTAATTGTGTTTAGCGAACAAACACACCACACACACACACACACACACACACAGGGCCCGTGTTGCTGCTCCTCCATAATGTAACAGCAGGCAACGGACAGGACTCAACTGCTGACCACTTAGGATGCACGGACGCCACACAACAGCTCTCTCTCTCTCTCTCTCTCTCTCTCCCCCCCCCCCCCCCCCCCCCCCCTCCTCCCCGCCCCCCCCCCCCCTCCTCTCACTCTCCCCATGTGCTGTTCCCACCTTGTCCGCCCTTTCACCCTCCACGTACTCTTCAATACACTTGTGAAACTTGCACAGTTTGATGATCTTGTTACCACCCCCCTTTTAGCCTGGTCTTGGAGCTGGAGGGTGGATGCAGATACTTGGGCTACTGCTGCTGCTGCTGCTGCTGCTGTGGAGCTTCTCTCCCCTGATACACCACCCTGGCTGTGATGATGGAGACACCTCTCCCTCAGTACGCTGCAGACTGGGAGGATGGGTGTCTGGGTGGCTGCGGTGGTGGTGGAGGGGGTGAGAGGGAACAGAAGCACTCTGCACCCGCCGCCCACCAGCAGCCATTCAATCATTTTGTTTTAGCTTTATTGCCACGGACTGGATTTTCCACTCTGGTTATTAAACCGCGTTAAATGCACTTCATTTCAGATAAGTACCCGTAATCCTGGTTTGCGGCGCACGCTAGATGAAGTTAAATATAATTTAAGAAAAGAAATGGAAATGAATGGGACAATGTAATCACTGAAAGTGAGATTGAAGTGATGCTATTATTGCTATCACCATCATCATTGTTATTATTATTATTATTGTTATTATTATTATTATTATTACTATTATTACTTTCATCACTGTTGGGTGTGGGGAGAGGTGACGGATAGACGGAGGCGGGAGGTGAAAAGAGGGAAACACCGGCTATGATATCCCCTCACTACCGAGTCTCCATGTTGCTTTGTGTGACAACAACAGCTTCCAACACGCTTCTATGGCTTTGGCCTAACACTGAGCCCTGCAACAGCAGCAGTGTGTGTGTATGTATGTATGTATGTATGTATGTATGTATGTATGTATGTATGTGTATGTATGTATGTGTGTATGTGTGTGTGTGTGTGTGTGTGTGTGTGTATGTATGTATGTATGTATGTGTGTGTGTGTGTGTGTGTGTGTGTGTGCATGGTCTCCTGCTGGGTCTCTGAGTAACCGGTCTGCTGCTTCCTCATGACAACCACTTTCTGAACACTATAATAATACATTCACATTTAGCACATTTGGCAGACCCTTTTGTCAAAAGACACACTTACAATAAGTACATTTGTCTGAAGAGCGTGAAATAACAATATATTGCTGACGGTACAGCAAGATTTAAATAGAACCATTTTCAAGCACTCATAATTGCTATAATGGAACAGGTTTCAAGCACTCATAATTGCTCAGTTAACTGGTAAACAGTAAGATAGCCAGGATAAGACGCTACACAATGCTAAGTATTATTTAAAGAAAGTGCTAGTGATCCAAGAGGGGACGGGATTCGAGATACCTTCCTGCGCACTATAGCACTTTAAATTTGAAAAGTTTTAAACGGCTAAGAGGAGGCTGAGTGTTATGCTCATATCTCTATTCTTATAACGATGTGAAAACATTTTAAAGAGAACAATCTTATTCAAGTCAGTGGGGGTTGGCGGTAACGGCCGCAAGTGCGTGTTTAGCACATTGCTGATTTAGCTTTTAAAAGCCTTAACACCCACAGCTCCGGTTAACATCGAAGAGCGTCCTCAGAGATGAAAAGCATATTACAGGCAATAATAAAATAAAACAATCAAAAACAGCCAATAATTAGTCCGTACGCTGTTACCTATACGCAACATTCCGTCTAGTCCACCGCCTACAGTTACGCCCATTCCGACTTCCACTCTCCAGCTTTCCTGCGCAGCCATGTCCCTGCATAAGAATTGAGCCTCTTAATCCTCTTTGGCCTTAAAGTGCACGCGTGCTATAAATACGAAATACCACCAGTGGCGTCGGGCCGCCATTCGCGCTGCCCGACCACTGGACCGAATCCTTACCACCACAGCGCAACTCACCCTCACTTATTCACTCCAAGCCATGCCCTCTAACCCAGCACGCCGCTTTGTCTTAAACAGACTTCCGAAACCCTGCTGCAAACCACCACACTGAGACACACACACACTGCTACCACCACGAACCGCCTTAGCATGACGTATGTGTTCAGTCCACCAAATAAATACACTCAGATCTCGCACGGCGAAAATTGATTCTGACAATCACTAACAGATTCGGGGGGAAGAAAGAGATTTTGTGCGATGGCAGAATCTAATTGTCAATTTTCCCCTGAGCCTCTGCCCTCAAGTCATATATTGGAGCTCATTAAAACGCAAAACATAACATCTGAATCAGGCGCAGAGCAAGAAGTAGCAAGCGGGCGGACTGGATGCAGGGATGACAGTGAATGTAACGCAGGGTTTGTGGATGCAGCGGGGATGTGAGTGTCGGGCGTGGCCTCTTGACCGCGCGGTCAAAGAAAATCCATTCATTGGCTCGTGGGCCGAGCAGCCCAATGAACTATCACTTAATGCCTGTGGTCGGGAATGTATAAAATCACCACTTAATAGAGGAGCAGACACGTCGGGGATGAAGGCCAATCTGTTTGCAAAGAAATCAATGCTTGTGGACAGAAATGCCCACGCAAGTACGGGCGCTACGACGACGACAGCCACTCCACAACAACACTACGCGGAACGTGGAGAAAAATGATAGATATTTATGGCGTGAGAGGGAGCCAATAGGACAATAGAATATTTTGTACAAAAATACAAATAATTACAAAAAAAAAATATATATATACAGTATCTATCTTTTAAATGGCTGTTATCGTGTGGTGTGTGCATGTGTATGTTTGTGTGTGCTGTTGAGTGCATCTACAGCCATACCACAGTTATGGCGATGCTTTTGTTACCAGTATAACCGATGGCTCATATTATGTTTCTTAGAAGGCACCATAGCGTAACGGGGTATATTATTTATACCGGCCAGGGGTACACAAAGAGCCGGGGCCGCAAAACTAAACATCCTCACATTGTATTGGTCTCTTCAAGGTTGGGGCGTCTGCGCGTCCGTAGCCACATAGTTAAATGGCAGGGGAAAAGCCCCTGAAATTTAGAATCCACTCCCTCCCGCTAAATGGTGCGCACCTGGTGAACCGCAGGACATCAGAGGAGGTGGTGAAAATACAAAAAAATAAAAAGCCCATACATGTCATGTCTTCTAGGTTTGCAGAGACACAGCAGGGGGCGCGGGCTGGCGCGGGGGGCACGGTGC
Source organism: Coryphaenoides rupestris (assembly GCA_002895965.2). NCBI lineage: Eukaryota > Metazoa > Chordata > Actinopteri > Gadiformes > Macrouridae > Coryphaenoides > Coryphaenoides rupestris. Next base: position 1,302 of record PIJE02008013.1, on the reverse strand, counting down.
GGTGTGATTGTGTGGGTGTGTGTGTGTGCTGCGTGTGTGTGTGTGTGTGTGGGGGGGGGGGGCACACACACACACACACCGAGAATAGCCAATCTGCGCAGTGTAATGGATATGTCAAGCGATACTAAATCATAGGTGTCCAAGACAGAGGGACAGGTAAGCCCGGCATAATGCAAACCTGCAGAGAGCAAGAGGAAGATGGTAGTGGAAGAAACAGCAGCAACAACAACAACAACACACACAACACAACACAACACAACACAACACAAAACCGCACACCCAGATAAAATGTCCCCTTCAACATTTTCAACCTACAAAAAAAAAGAAAAAGGGAAAAAAAGGAATTAGCTGTTTATTTCCGCGTGTGTACTTATCTTTATTATTACCTATTTGGCATCCGGGCCGACTCCCTCTACTTAACGGCGAATCACCGCGTGGGGCCTGCATTATCTGAAATAGAAGGAACCAAACAACACCCCCCTTCGCTGCAACCACAAACACCCCGGAAGGTGAAACGCAGATACTTTGGTGTTGACAAGAACACACAGATGACTCTCTGAAGTAATCTCTTACTTAAGGGTTGATGCCTCGACGGTGGTAGGCTGAGAGATGAAGTGTGGCTGTTGACTGGGTGATAAAAGCTCTACTGCAAGATAAAAGCCCAGGAGCAAAATAGCCCAAACAACAACACACCACCAACAATCTGCACACCACCCACCAGTGAGGAAGCTACACTATGTAGTGGTCTCGGCGAATACCAGGCTGACGCCAAGCATACCCTACGGTGAGAACCCCGGTGTCCTGACTGCCAGCCAACCGCTTTACTCAATCCCTCACCTTCATGATATGCTTGCGCTCCCGTCCAACTGACACACGCCACTGCCGGTGGACTCTCCGCAACCAAGCTCCGCCCCAAAAAAGGCCAAGAAGCCTCAACGACCCAGCGTCCCGCCCACAACACCTTCTCCTCCTTATAAAAATCCCCACATAATTGACATACAAGTAAAGTGATGAAATCAATGTACTGTTATTGCCTACGCATGCATCGACAGAAAGGAAAGGAAAAAACAAACCCAACCTAAAATAATAAACTGGCTGATAAATACAATACTAACATATCAAGCCACTAACACCCAATAAACAAGATAACCCCCGTGTTGCAACAATGATGAAAATGAGACCACCGCCCCAACTACCCAATAAGTCGGAACGCGAACGAATAACAATTAACGAAAGCGTACTCAGGTACGTGGCGCGCTCATATTAAAAAACTTTGTTTTAAAATATTAAAACGATTGAACA
>PIJE02008012.1:0-5000 GCA_002895965.2 Coryphaenoides rupestris | reverse complement strand
GTATGGTGGTGTGTGTGTGTGTTGCCGTATGGTGTGTGTGTGTGTGTGTGTGTGTGTGTGTATGTGTGTATTGGTGTAGTGTGTGTGTGTCTGTGTGTGTGTGTGTGTGTGTGTGTGTGTGGTTCTTAGTGTGGAGTCAGCAGGAGGAATCTGAGCCAGCCTGAGCACATCCAGCCAGCCAAGCTAGCTAGCTGCCTAGCTCATGCCCGGCCGACAGCCAGCCAAGGCCAGACAGCAACGCCAGCGTTGGGTAGCCAGCGCAACACTAGCTTCAATTAACCTAATGGCCCTCCATCGCACTGATTCCCAGTAATGACCACAAACATTGCACCACCCATGCACTTTTTAGTGTGTGTGTCATTGTGTGGTGTCATTGTGTGTGTGGTCAGTGTGTGTGTGTCAAGTGTGTGTGTCAGTGGTGGTGGTGTGTGTCAGTGTGGTGGTGTGTGTCAGTGTGTGTGTGTCAGTGCTTATTGGAGATGCACTAATTTTTCTGCATATTTTGTACTTTTTCTATCTTTAAACAAGGATGAGCACAGCGTCATAAAGGCCTTTTGTAAGGCAACTCAAATATTTAAAGAATCATATTCAATAGAGCCTCCATCTCACTTTAATCATTCATCCATAACTCGCTGTCCTTCCAACTCTTTATTGGTTTTTTAGCTGTTTCCTGTGTTTCAATCCCTCTCTCTCTCTCTCTCTCTCTCTCTCTCTCTCTCTCTCCTGACGCTCCGCCCCCTGGTTCACCCTGGCTGTCACTCAGAGCTGCCCCCTCTCTGTGATTGGCCGGTGGCCACAATCCCGCTTAGTGGAGGGCACTGCCTTGCCAGCCCGGCCTGTCCTCAGCTTTTTCTCAATGAAAACTAAGGGAACACACACACACACACACACACACACACACACTCGCGCAGTTCATTCTCCTTTGATATATCGACACAAATAAATTAACTTTGAATTTTCAAGCGCTGTGTGCAGAAACTGAAGCCCCGTGCCTCATGCTTGGCGCTACGCTAGTGTTTAGCATCGGCTACGATGAAGATGGCTAGCTTTGGTCGCTCGGCAATCTTGAGGAAACATGTTGTGATGGTTCACCGAAAAAACATTCGATAGTTGTTATTCTTGGAGCTGTATTTCCTCTCTCTCTCCTTCTCTCTCTCGTCTCTCTCTCTCTCTCTCTCTCTCACATCACAACACACATCCACGCATGCACAACACACACAACACACGCACACACACACGTTTTAAGGTGTGACCCTGTCTTGGCCGAGTCACAATACTTTGGCCAATTATTGAAATTAAGATAATAATATAATAAAACTGATTTATTGCCATTGTTAAGAGGGCGAGGGAGAGAAGAGCGAGAGAGAGAGAGAGAGAGAGGAGAGAGAGAGAGAGAGAGAGAGAGAAGAGAGAGAGACAGATGGTAATGATAAATGTTAAAGACATGAGGAAGGTGAGGAGGAGGAAGAGAGGGAGGAGGGTGAAGAAGGTCACTTTACTGCTGCTTGTCTAAATGTCCTCAGAGAACAACACACACACACACACACCACACACCACACACCCACACACACACATCCACACACACACACAACGCACACCACGCACACACACACACACCCCAGGAAGAACAACCCCTCCGAGCATCTCAAAATGGACACGGGGGATGGGGAAATAGGCAACCTCCTCCCCTCCGCTCTCTTTCCTCGATCTCTCCTCCTCCCTCCTCTCTCCTCCTCCCCTCCTCTCCTCTCCTCCATCTTCCTCCTCATCCTCCTCTCTCCTCCCTCCTCTGAGGAATCCTTCCATTGTTGTTGCTATCTTGTCTTTGTATTCCTGCTTTAATACATTGCTGCTTATGTGTGTCTCTCTCTTCTCTCTCTCTCTCCTCTCTCTCTCTCTCTCTTTGACTCCTTGCACAAATCATTGGTCCCATTTTATTATATTTCTTCCTGGATATTTCTTAATCTTATATGATCTTACTGGATATTATCTTATTATATTATCTGACTGGATATTATCTATTTATATTATCTTTCTGGATATATCTTTAATCTTAATATTATCTCCTGGATATTAAATCTTATGCTTATATATATATATCATTCTTATCTTATCTTGCTGTACAGTTGTTGTTATATCTCATTGGATGTTTCTTTCATTTCCCCTCAATTTCCTTTTCTTCATTTGCTTCCTTCTCCGTCCTCTCCTAATCGTCTCTCTTCTCCTCTCCCTCCTTTTCTTTTCTACTCTTCCTGCCTGCCACCTCTTTCTCTCTCTCTCTTAAGCTTCCCCTCCTCTCCTCTCTCACTCATTTCTCTCCTCGCCTCTCTCTCTCCTCTCTCCTATCCTCCTATCTCTCATATCCTTCCATCTCCTCTCTACCGCTCATCTTTCCCCTCCTTCTCCTTCTCTGCTCCCTCTCCTCTCTTGTTTTCCTCTCCCCCTCCTCTCTCCTCTCTCCTCTCTCCTCTCTCCCTCTCGCTCTCTTCTCTCTCTCTCCTCTCCCCTGCTCTCCTCTCTCCTCTCGCCTCTCTCCTCTTCCTCTCCCATCTCTCCTCTCTCCTCTCGTTCTCTCTCCTCTCTCCTCTCCCCTCTCTCCTCTCTCCTCTCTCCTCTCTCCTCTCTCCTCTCTCTCCTCTCCTCTCCCCTCCCCTCTCCCCTCTTCCTCTCTCCTCTCTCTCTCTCTCCTCTCTCCTCTCTCCTCTCCCTCTCTCCTCTCTCCTCTCTCATACACCCTCTCTCCTTCTCCCCTCTCTCACTTCTCCTCTCTCCCTCCCCTCTCTCCTCTCTCCTCTCTCTCTCCCCTCTCCCCTCTTCATCTCATATTATACCATCTCTCTCTCCTCTCCGGCTCCCCTTCTGTCCAGTTTAGCTGAGTGACAGCTGCTGATATTCAGTGTGGGAGCTCTCTCTTTTTTGTTTTACCTGCTGACAACCAGGCAATCAGTAGTCAGTCAGTCAGTCGTCGTCAGTCAGTCGTCAGTCAGCATGAACAGCCAGAGCAGATGGACAGAAAGAGGAGGATCAAATGTGCGGGAGGAATAGACGGAGATGGGTGGAGGCAAGGCAGACAGGCAGGCAGCCAGACAGGTTTAGGCAGACAGACGGACGACGACAGACAGACAGGCAGAGGGTGTGCTCTCCCAGCTTTTGGGAACAGGCAGAGGGAGTTTTAGATGTTGCTTCATTTTCTGAGTTTTTCCTTGTTTTGTTGATTTAATTTATACTGTGCGTGATTGCAATAATTTTTGGTTTTATTTGTGATTGTTTTTGTGTGGATCCCGGAAGACTAGGAAACTACTTTGTGGGAAAAGCTAGAGAGAGGGATCCAAATAAAAGAATAAAGAATAAAGAATAAGAATAAGAATCAGAGAGAACAGATGGAGGGGTGGGTGGATGGATGGATGGAGGATAGGAAGACCTGCAAGGCAACAGACAGGCAGACAGACAGAACAGACAGACAGGCAGATGGACGGAATAGAGGGACAGGTGGTCGGCAGCGACAGATACTATATTTCCTTTCTCGAGCCTCCCTGTTTCTATCACAAAGTTAAAAAATACAGTATGTGTGCGTGCGTGCATGTGTGTGTGTGTGTGGTGGTGGTGTGTGTGTGCATGTGTGTGTGGTTTGTGATAGAGACAGTGTGGTGTGTGTGTGTGTGTGTGGCATGTGTGGTGTGTGTGTGTGTTGTGTGTGTGCGTGTGTGAGAGTGTGTGTGTGTGTGTGTGTGTTGTGTGTCGTGTTTGTGTGTGTTGCATGTGTGTGTGTGTGTGTGTGTGTGTTGTGCGTGTGTGAGAGTGTGTGTGTGGGTGTGTGTGTGTGTGTGTTTGCGATGTCTTCAATGCGCGCTGTGTGTCAGCGGCGTTTGAGGCGTGGCCCGCGTAACAAAAAACAACATCGTGCATCACTCCCCCCCAACCCTCCCCTCAAGTTGAGTGGTGTCATGAGGCTTGCGAGCAAGACTCTTCACAACAACACACCACACACCACACAACACCACACCCGCGCTCTGTAGGGGGGCGCCGTGGGAACAAGTTCACAGGTCACAGGTCACAGGTCACGTTGACGCACCTTTAATTTGGGGGATTCAGGAAGTTCAAGAACTTTAATGGTCCACATGACCACGCAACATAGAGGATGTGCAGTGAAATGAACAAAGTGGCGAATGCCCAGCGGAATGTGCAACAGAACAAATACAAATAACAAAGAATCAACTATGCACACATTTACAGTCTTTACAGCAAAAGGAGCAGTATTGTTTGTATGATATGAGCAAATAATCTCAAATAACAACAGAAGGCATATCAACAAAGGTCAATATAAGAATTTTAGTATCAAAGTTATGTGCATGGGAATTGTGGGCGTGTGGGAGGGAGGGAGGAGCCCCATGAGGTCAGATTCAACAGTCCCTGACGGCCTCAGAAAGAAGCTTCAGTTTTATGTCTCGCTGTTCTAGCAAGCGTGATGCGGAGGCGCTTACCTTGACGCGGCGGTTGGACAGTGCTGTTTGTTGTCCGGGTGGTGGGAAAGGGAAATCCTTTTTTCAAAATGGATATCCCTGGGCAAAAAAGGCCCCTTTTTTTTTTTTTTTTTCCGGTTGGGACACCTCCTGGAGTACAGTGATTGCAATGATAGCATGTTGAAAACCATCAATTTGGTAGAACGCGAACTGTGGACTGTGAACTCTGACCTCACCAGGGCACACTGCACACACACATGCTCATTACTCATTACTCAGCGCAGATATACAAGAAGCAGCAGAAGTTAAAGTGTGTAATGGTTTGTGTGCAATAACGTTTCAAATAAAAATAGCGTTGACTCGATGTCCGATTTATTCAAGGAAATCACAGAAGCCATCGAAGGCAAAGGCTACCTAAAGCTGCCAGTGTGGTGTGTGTGTGTGTGTTGTGTGTGTGTGTGTACATGTTGTGTGTGTGTGTGTGTGTGGTGTGTGTGAGTGTGTGCTCGGTGTGTTCAACTGGAAGAGTGATCGTGGTCA
>PIJE02008011.1:0-11360 GCA_002895965.2 Coryphaenoides rupestris | reverse complement strand
GGGGGGGTGGGGGTCAGTCTAGGACATCGGGGCAGTAGCAGCAGCAGATGGTTTTCCACACCGCCCTGAAGAAGTTCCTTACTCTGCTCTGCTTCTTCCGGGTTTTCTGGGTGACCTCTGAAAATGACACAAAAGAAGTTGATGTTGAAAACACAAACATGAGGAGACTTATGCGTTAGACTTCTTCTGGACTCACTGGAGCAGCTGTTGGGGTGGTCCACACTGGCACCCTCTTGGACTGCACAATGGGTGTGTGGGGCGATGGCACCATGTGTAAAGTATGGGCTTGGCTCCCCAGCCATCTCTTTTATATATGGATGGGGTTTGAACCCATGATGTTCGGTTTACGAGACTGATGCCTTACCTCACTAGTAGGATTTCAGTTTTGTCCTCATTTAACTTTAGGAAATGATTGCTCATCCATTTATTTATTGCAAAAAGACAGTTAGTGATGGAGTTTATAGCTGTAACATCATTTGGTTCAGCAGAGATGTACAATTCTGTATCATCTGCATCGCTATGGAAACATACATTGTGCTCTCTGATGATATCCCCAAGTGGCAACATGTATAGTGAGAATAATAATGGACCAAGGCAGCTCCCTTGTGCAACCCCAAAGCAGTTGTCATGTTTCTCGGATACATGATCTCCAAGACTGACGTAAAACTCTCTCCCTTTGCACATAGTCAGAAAGACCAACCAATTTTTCAAGACGATTGATTAAAATGTCATGGTCGATCGTATCAATGCTGCACTTAGGTCTAAGAGAATAAGAATTGAGACTATTTTCATCAGAGTTTAGTCTGAGGTCACTTATTATTTTAGTAAGAGCAGTTTCGGTGCTGCGATGTGCTCTAAAGCCTAATTGCAATTCCTCCAGGATATTGTTTTCTTTCAGAAAGGAGTTTATTTTGCACTGAAACTATCTTTTCAAGTATCTTACTGATGAATGGAAGGTTGTATATCGGCCTGTAGTTGGCCGGTGTATTACCATCTAGGTTTGGTTTCTTTAATAAGGGTGTTTTGAAGGCATCAGGAAGATGGCTGTTTGGAGAGATGTGTTTATGATGTTCAGGACATGACTTGAAACGTTGTCAAACACCCGCTTAAGGAATGCTGTAGGTATAGGGTCAACGCACGAAGTGGAGGAGTTGCACTCTTATGAAGCTCAGCTAATGTAATACAGGTGAATTTTCCCATGGTTACATGATTTTCATGAGATTTGCTGAGATTGTCTGTTTACATCAGCAGTAATACTAGCTCTAATTAGTTATTTAGTTTTTTTTAAAACAATTCCAAGTTCTTCACATTTTTATGTAGTTGGCACAGGGGGGGTGGGGGTTGTGTAATAATCTTAGAGAAGTAATCCTTTCTTGCCTGACGGATTACTTCGTTATAGGCACTCATGGCTTCTTTGTATATAGCACAGTGAACTGTGAGCTTAGTTTTCCTCCATTTTCTTACAGCTGCTCGACAGATTCTCTTGATCTTGTTTACGTTTTTATTGTTTAACCATGGGGAGATCCTGTCAGTCGACCTCTTTTTAACCTTTAGTGGAGCAACAGTATTTAAAGCAGATGACCTGGTATTATTAAAATGTTCAACCATGCCATTTATAACCAGTTATAACCTTTTGGCTCAAATTATCAGCAAACTTTGCTGTCTAGGACAGGTTTAGTTTAAAACTCTCCAGTAAGTTTACAAGCTCTATAGCTTTGGAGTTATTCTTTTTGATGAATATTTAAGTCCCCATTCAAGATTAACCTATCATGTCCAGTGATACCAAGTGAGATCAATTCTGAGAATTCCTGTAGAAACACTGAAGAATAGTTAGGTGGCCGATATTTTATAATGATGAGTATTGATAATTTAGCTTAGAGCTCAAGAGCGAGATATTCAAATGATGTAAATTCACCCAGGTCAATGTCGGTACAGCTAATTTCAGCTGTAGGGATTCTGTGACAGGAGAGGAAAGCCCCGGTTGTGGCTGATTATTGACAAACCTAAGATTATGGAGACAGGCACCAGATGGTCTATGACGGTTACTGTTTGTTTGACCATGCCACCGGCTATTTCAGATCACCGGTATGTTTGAAAAAGCAGCATGGGGTCCATCTCTTCTCCGACAAAGTCCTAAATCAGGGTTTCTGTGGTTTAGGAGTTCATCGATTTGACTAACAGTTTTGACCAACTTCTTGATTGGTGAGTGTGGTGGAGGCGGGGAGGGTCCCTGATTGGGACAGAGACATCCTCCGGAAGCCTTGGGTGATGTGAAGTAGTGGGTCAGGTGAGGAGGCAGCACTGTCCTGTGTACGTTGTGAGGGGGAGAGGGCCTCTGGATGGGAAGGGGGGACAGGCTGCCATCCTGTGTGCACTGTCCTGTGTGCACCGTGAGGGGGGTGGGGGGTATGGCACTCCAAGGGCTCCCACCAAGTAGCCTGGTTCCCGTGATGTTTGGCTGAACGCCATCAGGTTTCAAGCGATCTTTACAGTTCCAAAAAGTATTGAAATTGTCAATAAATTTTACTTTATTACATAGGCGAGGGGACCATGGGTGAGGCACGCCAATGTCAGCCATGTATTCAGGCCAAGGATTCTGCTAAAAGATTCAACCCCTTTCTAGAAAGTTGGAATTGGTCCAGAAATGAACACATCTTGCGATTGATAGTCGCTCAGTTGTTCCAGTAGCAGGGTACAAAGTGTTTTTTCAGGATCTCAGAGCCAGTTTTCTTTCGCAGAATGTCGAAGACCCAGTGTGGATAATAATCCCATTTACCAAATTACAGGTCTTGTTAAAGCAAACAGATTTTACCCTCCAGATCTTTTCCATTGCGAGTAAAACAATCGGTGATATTTTACAAGTGATTTTATTTAGCATAATTGTCATAGACTAGTAAATTGATTGTATAAAACACAATAAAATTGTATCTTCTATCTATCGATATACATGGCAACATGTGCCAAGGCACCAAATGCACAGTAACAAAATAATAATAATAATAATAATAATAATAATAATAAAGGCAAGGAAAAACATTCACTAGATATTTTCTATGGTCGTCATCACAGGATACGACATGTCAGTACAACATTCATGTTTTAAAAGTGGGGACTGCTGTCCTTCCGAGCTTAACAGTCTGAAGAACAAGCCTTTCCACACTCTGCTAGCTACAAGGAGGATTGTCAGGTAAAAAGTTACCAATGAAGGCTAAAACTAATTCTTCAGACATAAAACTTAACTATGTGTGGTTGTTGAATGTAATAGACGGCTGAAATATGTCTATATAGAAAGATTTATATCTATATAGATATATATGTATATATATCTATATATATATAGATATATATATAGATATACACATATACATAGATATATGTATATCAACCTTGTAATTGTAACCAAGCAACACTGTGTGGTTATAACTGCATGTGTCTATGTGCACCGGAAAATGGATTAGCATCTCGCACCATTTGTGAGGTCCCTCCCTAATCAGTCATCAAACTGTCCACGTTGGGTAATAACCTAGAGTGCAGAGAGCGTAAACATTCAAGTCCATCGCATTCCCTCGCCGCGCCTTCTTCCAGCACCCACAGCCGTCTCCTCAGTGCGCTACCAGATTTCCTCTCCCCACCCCCATTTTCAACCGTCTTCCTCTTGCACCGTCAAGCCGCCATTTCCATCGGGTCCGTCGCCACGGTTCCGCGACGCCTCGATGGCCCACTGCATGGCCCAGATGCTGAGGGGCCTCATGTAGGCCAGGGAGCGGTAGATGCCCTTCTCGCAGTAGGCCTCGGGGGTCTGGAAAGCCATGCCCAGCCGCTCCCACACGGTGCGGTAGCAGCCCTCGGCGGTGCGCAGCCCCTCCTGCAGCATGCCCTGGGTGGGGGGGGTGGAGATACACACCAATCAGCCACCTTCACTCACGACTCCCATCACAATACATCAGGAACGCTGGAACGTAGCAGGGCAGGAGAGACTAGTGGTGAGGGTGTTTGACGAAAGATTCAGGTTCAAAACCCTGACGGCCACAATCTACCGGGAGATGCTCTACCTGCTTCTTCTTGTCAAAGAATTCAAAAAAGTACACAGTCACTCTGGATAGAAGCGTTAAATGACAGGAAAACAGGAATAGGAGTCATGGATTAAAAGGGAATGACTTTTGAAAGTGAGTAATGATCCCTGCCCTAAATAAATACATCTCCAAAGTGACACTCATACCTCATGGATCATGGTGGCGGCCAGCCCGTACACCACTCCGATCCAGACCTCATCTGATTGGACGCTAGAGCGGTCGGGTACACCCTCAGGACGCATGCCGTTGACTGCCCCCATCTGGCCCCCGGCGAAGCTCATCACGTTCAGGTCGAATACAGACTTGAGGGCACTGAGGATCTTGTCTTTGGGGAAAGCCTGGAAGAGGAGGCCGTGGTTGGAAGTTGGTGAATGGTAGCTTTTACAAGACGATCTTATTGCAATATTGAATGATTCCAAAGATGGGATCACTTTCACAATTATATCAATAAGGTCTTTGGTGAGAAAATGGTGGTTATCTGTTTGCAACCAACTCTCCCAATTATGGGTTTTTAATAAATGGCTTCATATACAATAGAAGTCTGAATTTGTTCAAAGACATTGAAAACACCAATGTATTGCTGACGGTACAGTAAGATTCGAATAGAACACTGTTTCAAGCACTTCATAATTCCTAGGTTAATAGAGCAAATTTCAAGCGCCAATTTAAAATAACAAACTTGGATATTGAATATACCTAATATTGAAAATACGATTATTTCTGCACTAAAACTGTGGGCAGAGTGTTTGGATGGATAGAAGATATTTAGATCCTGGTGTGGGTGTGTTTGGTTCACAGGGTGAGTGACTCTACGGACCTGGAACTCTCCGTCTCCCAGTCCAGACGCCCGCAGGAACCACTGGCCTGCACACTGGTCTGACATGACACTGTTCGACAAGCTCCTCCCGCTGCTGTCGTAATTATAGTACTGGCCTGGAAACATTGGGAAATTAAACTTTACATTTTCACAGAGGCTAAAATAGCCTCCGTTGGGTTATTTTTAAAGGGGCTATATTATACCACCAGGTGTGAGTGTGATGAGCCATTACAAGTTATTGCCAAATTTTCATATGACAAGTGGGCGTGTCCGCCCAGATGTCTGCTGAATAGAACAGTTTACCAGTTGGTACAGTCCACGAGATAGGCTGGTAGTCTGATCTACAGTATCAGTCTACTAAATTGTCATTTGACCAGATCTATCTAGTCAAATAACATTTTATTATTATTTTGAAACGGATTGTAATGGCCAATCAGGCTCACACTTTGTGGTGTAATAGGGCCCCTTGGAGTATTTTAGTAAAAGTCCACCTAACATTGATCCAATAGTGCATGAAATTAGGCATTGAGAAGTCCTGACTTCGAGTCTAAATAGGGGGTCGTAAACGTCGCTAATTTTCGACCATCACCGGTTAACAAATTAACCAACTGTTATGTGCAGACTTGCCATTCCAAAGCAGCTTGTCGAAAGCGGCGCTGCCTCGCTCCAGGATGTCCTTGTAGCGCCGGTAGGAAGGCTCGTCAGCCAGCAGCTGCGCCATCTTGCACATGACGCATGCCGAGGCCAGCCACAGGCCGCCACAGTATGCGCTGACACATGCAGAACAGAAGTTGACAACATGGACTGGAATATATCGTAGCACATAAGGCCGCTATACTGCAGGGTTCAATGGGCCGGCTCACAACCAGTGAGCTTTGTCTGTGTATCCTAATTCACTGTAATGACTTGGATGAAGGGCCTTTATACGATTACCATTAGCGATATATTGTTGTTTCACTGTGTCAACAAATGTACTTATTGTAAGTCACTTTGGATAAAAGCATCTGCTAAATGATCTAAATGTAAATGTATATGTAATGAAGTTAAGAGCCGCAATTCTAATTTTCTATGATTTTGTAAAGCAATTTTGTGGCGAGGCGTTGGCAATTGACCACTCCGCAAGAGTTCAGTATGAGGAGCAGGGTACAGTTTAGAGTGGATGGGGAAGTGCTTCTGGGAAAGAGGCAAGTGCTAATGTGAGCGTCCAAAGTGCTTTACAGTTGCCTCACATTCACCCATTCATACACTGACGGCGGTGCCAACCATGCAAGGTAACAACCAACACGTCAGGAGCAGTTAGGGTTAGCTGTCTTGCTCAGGGACACCTCGACACTTAGCTAGGCCGAGCCCGGGGATCGAACCAGCAACCTTCCTCTTGCCAGACCCGCTCTTACCTCCTGAGCCAAGTAAACCGTCATGTCTACCAAATTCATGTAGATGTAGCGGTTTGTTGTTCATGTTTCAATAAAATTGTTATAACATTTTCGGCCTATAAAAAGGAGTGCTGTTGCCCCACAGCTTCGCTTGGAAGCTCTCCCTTTGTATCATTCCTCTTCCACTAGCAGGTGTCATCCTAGTCTCCTCACCTGGGTCCTGTGACGGTCCACGCGTCGTACGTCTGATCGGCATAGCCAGAGTTCTCGATCAGGCCGTCTCCGTCCAGATCAAAGCGTAGCTCGGACTCCATCACCGCCTTGAGGAACCAATCATAACAAGTCTTTGGCAAGATCTGGATCGGAACCATCAAGACTTTATGTCCGATCGTCACATTTCATTCGCAATTTATATTCACTGTGTGTGTTTTGTTTAGGCAAATATCTATCTATGCTGCAAAGACTTGCAACAAACCAAATTACAACAGAAGTCTCTAGGTGAAGTATCTGTGTCTCTGTATGCATGCATGTGTATTTATGCATGCATGTGTATTTATCATGCATGTGTATTTATGCATGCATGCCTTTAATTCGATTTTCTCGACAACTGTTCATCCGATCGACTTCACACTTGGCCGCTTTATGGCTGGGGACCCAAGTAAGTGCAGTCGAGTAGTTTGGGTGAGCGGTTCTCAAAAAAGCTGCAAGCAGCAATACCGGAGCAGCAATACCAACACACACAGTTGGCCCGTTTGAATGGGTAAGCTTCGATGGGCACATGACAAGTAATATGAATTGGAAGTGATGACCAAAGCAGTTTAAAATGAGAGATGGGATGCATTTGCGAATGGACATTTTCAAAAGCTTGTCAATGTTTCTGTTTAGTATGTCACTATAACAAAAGTCTCTCTCTTACTCTCTCACCTGGCAGATGGGCCACATGTCCCGTAAATACGTGTTGTCCTGTGTGAGGTGGAAATCCCGGTACACCTGCAGCACAAACTTGAGGTTGAGGTCCTTCCAGTCGGCCGTGTCGTGGATGAGGTAGGCGTTGACCCTCTGCCATGGCTCGTCGTCTGGGTTCAGAAAGGGGCGACAAATCGATCATTAATCTATTAAGACGTGGTCCATTGTTTTCGTCGTACCCAAATCTGCCAAAGGCTGCAGTTACAGGAAACAACTGCAGAAAATTTCCTGCAGAATGATTGGCTCAAGTCATTGGTATGAGATCAATTTACATTGAATGGCAAATGTTGAAGTCTGCTTTTTCTTTATTGTACCAAAATTTACAGAGGGCCTGCAGTTTGAGGAAACGGAATCCTCCAACTTCCACGCAGGAAGTTGGAACAGCAGAACAACACAGAACTCATGGCAATGAGGTGTGAGACTCCAGTGTTTAGCCCGTGTGTCCGAGTCCCCCCTACCTGGGTCACCGATATCATGGGGCACCACGTTTTTGGCTTTGACCGGAGAACACCGTCCACTCATGAGGTGAAGTCTTTCGGTCGGGTCTTGCTGAATCACACTGCCGGCTTTGCGGAAGAAAAGAAGAAAAACACCTGTTATAACACACAAGAGTTATTGATTTATCCACACTCTCCATGAAAAGGCAAGGAGTTGGCTGTGACCCATGAATCACAAACCCATACGCAAGTCATGTCTCAATTGAATATGAGCAATATCTGCGTAATAGCATACGAATAGTATACAATGCATACAAATGCGTGCCATATAAACTTTACAAACAACATCAGATGCCCTGGGGTCCTGGCGTCTCCGGATTGGCTGTCCTGGGGGGTGGGGACGGAAGGGTCTCCATGGACGGCCTTGTTTCTATGTCTGCTTCCCTTGATGATTTGTTGTGTCTATATGTAAAATGTTCCTCTTGTTTTCCCATGCAAACTGTATATATGCCTCTGTGTATCTAAATAAACTTTGAATCATTCCTGGTGATACTGCCTTGTGTCACATTGATTCCCCGAGCTCACTGCTGTGCTACAGACAATCCAGAACCTGAACCTGACCAGAACCTGAACTCCAGCCACAATAGATGACCACTCGAAACTGCGCATAACAATGTGATACATATCCGCACGCATGTAGGCAAGGTGTAAAGGGGGTCGGAGAGTTTAACGGATTTGCAGACGTTTGGGAGATACACATGAATGTACAACCTCAGGAGTCTACAGAACACAAGGGCCGTGAATCTGAACTGATTTTGTAATTTTCCATTTTCCATAACTAGTGTTCCGAGCAACACCTGTGTTTTCCCGCCGATGACAAACCAAAAAAAGGGGTCCCGTCGCTGGAACCAATGAGACGGAGACGTTGCACTCACCGATGTCGTACTGCAGGCTCAGGGCGAGCTTGGGCCACAGCATGATGAGTGCAAAGGAAGCGTAGAAGTGCACGTCATACGTGTTGTACATGCGGTACTCCTGGCCTGGGGAACCACAGTTACGCAGCAGTTGAAAATCATAGGCATTTGCACAATAAAAAAATCATATCGTCAACTTTCAGGTCAAATACCCTGCAAAGGTGTTTTTGTTTTTCATTAATCATACTGAATCTGTCTTGTCTGAATTGTCTCGGTTTCTAATTATTTATCTGTGCAATCCTAAAACTGCCTTTTATATAAATGTTTATTGTATCTGTGCTGTTATGCTGCCCTCTTAGCCAGGTTTCTCTTGAAAAAGAGATTAGGTAGATTCTATCTATATGACTTGTACACTTGCAATTTGCCAAATGACCAACCAATAATTCATCCAAATTGCCCAATACATTTTTTCTAATGCTAAATGTGTACCTTCCAAGTAGGCGAAGCGTCCGTACTCCTTGATGACGGCCGGCTGGGCGGGCAGACCCCCCGTCCTGGCTGCGCAGCCCCCCGCTGACGTCGCTGTCCTCGGGCAGCTCCGTCCACACCGTGCCGCCGTCCCCCACAAAGTACAGCTCGTTGAAAGACGCCGACTTGTACCAGGAGGGCAGCGCACTGCGCGGCGCATAGAGGGACGGCAACATTAAAGAAACGTACAATAGACAGAATCGACAAAAAGACCCTTTTCACAGCCGGAACAACCCAGGTGTAGCTCAATACATTGGGTTTAGTTTGGCAGTGCACCAGTAGACACAACTAGTCCAGTAAAATATACATTGACCATGCTGGTGCTGAGACAGACATCAGTAAACCCACATAACGTTGAAATGACAGGAACAGGAAGTTACTTTACCCTGCAACTGACCATCTGTGAAAAGGGTCTATTGGCCTGTAATGAGGTATAAATTAGCGGTGAACACGGGTGTATCTGATTATATTAATTAATGGCACCGGCATGCTTACAATACAGACCAATAATAAGTTAATGAGCTACACTTCAACTGGACTATTACACCTCTGTGATAAGGCCTATTGGGTTAGAGAATCACAGTAATTGATTTAGCCCTTACTCCCAACATATATACTTTTAGGGTGAATTAAATTAGTATGACTCTCTAACCAATTGGGTAAGGGCGAGTTCAGGGGAATTCAATAAATGTAAGTTGAACCAATAGGGTTTGGGTTGGTTCACTAGATGTGACTCATGGAAGGGAAGTGGGTACCTGTCCTGCAGTATGGGCCTCTGCCACTCCTCGATGCTCCTCTCCCAGCGGCTGTAAGTGGGTGAGCGCGTGATGCGCAAAGCGCGGGCCCAGCGTCACCCTTTGCCACGAAGTAGCGCGTGTAGTCTCCTAGAAGAACAACACACACATTCATGGACGTGTTTCAAGAGGTTACGGTGACCAGGGCCCACGGGACACCATTTTCCGTGACCATGAAACTCAAACAGACTATTTTGGTTAGTGTGAGAGAATGATGTCCCTTACTAAGTAGTTAGTTTAGTTTAGCAGTTAGTCAACAACAAAGCTATGATGTAAAAAGGAAGCACTTGAGAAGAATGGAGAGGACATTGATTTGCATGCATGTTTTGTTGTACTCATGTACTAGAAGGTTCGAAGGTCAATTGGCACAGTATCCTGTGTTCAAACAGGCTGCCGCTGCTGGGTCCTAGCCTCCCTTCCCCATAATTATGATTTTTTTTATTTCACAAATTATTTTATTTGTTATCACCGACTGCCACCATTTACACCTGCTAAGGGGCAGGCGTAAGTGTTTAGTGCTGTAACTACTAAGCGTTACTTAAGAATTAGTTTGTGTGGTGCAAGCCATTTTGATGTAGCAATGTGTGTAGTTGCGTTACAACTACAACACTAGGTTTGAGCTGAGCAGAGCAGGTGCAGCCGGCTTCAGGTCTTTATCTGTACTTTGTGCGTACATTCGTAACAAAGGTCAAAAGATAAGTCTAGAATGGGAAGAGGAAGTTTGGAAGATCTAAGCATGACTAAACGCCTCACAGAGAGGCCGATAATGTGTGCATGCGTGTGACAGCAACTTGGCTTTTTTTGTATACTCAGTCAGGCGATTGTGTATCCGATGTTCCACAACAAAGGACGACTGCTGAGATAAAGCAGAAGTCGCCCTGCGTATAAAAAGAGAAGGAAACTGGAAAAAGGAATCAGCGAAAAGCAAACACCCAACCACCATGACAGTGCTACAGACCAACCTAACCTGACCGCTGGGAACTATGTTATGAATCATAACTTCGATTTTACTGTCAATGATTGATAGAGCACCAAATCAAATCCAGAATCCATCCATCCATCTATTTTCTTCTGCTTATCCGGGGCCGGGTCGCAGTGGCAGCCGGCTAAGCAGGGCCCCCCAGGCTTCCTTTTTCACCTGGCCACCCCACCCGACAGCTACCAGCTTACTCACCAGCCAGCACCCCATCACTTGACAATATTAATATTCCATTTATCATTTGTACTTTGTTGGTTGTAATTGTAATACTTTGTTACTCCCTTGCATGTCCTTTGACCTTTTATCCGAACCATATGTGGAAGGAGGGATCCCCCACTCTGCGTTCCTTCTAGGGCTGCACGATTATGGCCAAAATGATAATTACGATTATTTTGATCAATATTGAGATCACGATTATTTATCACGATTATTCATTAATTTTAGGGACAACATTTTTTTTATTGCACAAAACTGCTTCC
>PIJE02008009.1:2500-5000 GCA_002895965.2 Coryphaenoides rupestris | reverse complement strand
GCCCCTTTTTGCACAGCTGTTGCGTTTCTTTGCATCTCTCTGTCTCTCGCCCTCTGTTTCCCTCTCTCTCTCTCTCTCTCTCTCTCTCTCTCTCTCTCTCTCTCTCTCTCTCTCTTGCTCTCTCTCTCTCTCTCTTGCTCTCTCAAAGGCAATGAGTTGATTAGGGAATGGATACTATGAGTCATCGTCAGTGTCTGGTGTGTGTGTGTCTGGTGTGTGTGTCGTGTGTGTGTGTGTGTGTGTGTGTGTGTGTGTGTGTGTCTGTCTGTATCTCTGTCCATATCTCTGTCTGTGTTTGTGTGTGTGGGCGTGCAAAAATGCAACCTTGTTAACCTTGCATGTAACTCGGTATTTCTTTTTATTTCATGCGAGGCACACGTGCACACGCCTCGCCGTCCGTGTGCATGTTTGAGGGTGTGTGTGTGTGTGTGTCTGTGTGTTTGTGTTTATGTGTCTGTGTGTGTGTGTGTGTCTGTGTGTGTGCATGTGTGTCTGTGTGTTTGTGTGTGTGTGTGTGCGTACGTGTTTGTGTGTGTTTCTGTGTCTGTGTCTGTGTGTCTGCATGTGTGTTTGTTTGTGTGTGTGTCTGCGTGTGTGTTTGTGTGTCTGTGCGTGCGTGTGTGTTTGTTTGTGTGTGTGTCTGCGTGTTTGTTTGTGTGTGTTTGTGTGTCTGCGTGTTTGTGTGTGTGTGTTTGTGTGTCTGCGTGTGTGTTTGTGTGTGTGTGTCTGTGTGTGTGTGTGTGTGTGTGTGTGTGCGTGCGTGTGTGTGTGTGTGCGTGACATTAATGGACGTTGTGTGTTTCCAGACAACAGTATCTTGGTCTCCAGGATGAGCCGGGCGAGATAACACGTCGCAGGAACTCGATGTCCCACACATGTGTGCGGTGTGTGTGTGTGTGTGTGTGTGTGTGTGTGTCTGTGTGTGTTTCATCTGGCTAAGTTGTGATGTCTGCCTTTTGCTCGTCTGTACCCCTGTGTCCTGGTTTTGTTGTGTCGAGCCAGGGTGACCGGGACGTCGTCCCAAACAAACTCTTCACATGTCAGCGCGCTCCGCAGCCCTGCTTTCACCGTCGGACTATTTTCTATTCATTTATTTTTCTGCTCAATAATTATTCTTTTTTTTTTTATTTGTCATAGAAATGATTGCAGTCAAGTAAATTTTATTTGCATCGCCCTTAATCACAGTGACAGTCTCTCAAAGGGCTTCACAGGCCATATGATTATGGGGTCATGTGATTATGACACCACCCCCCCCTAGCCCCGCCCCCTTAAGCGCAAGAAACAAGTCCCTTAATTAGCAAGGAATAGACCTGGAGAAGGAACTCAGAGTGGGGGATCCCTCCTTCCAGGGACGGTTCAGGGAGTGCAATGGGTTTCATGCGGGCATAAAAATAAAGTGTAACACAATTATCACATCACAATTATAAGCGACAAAGTACAAACGGTCAATGAAATAGTAATATTTTGATGGGCTGCAGGGTTCTTGTCTGTGTTTGGGCAGAGTCTGCGTCTCTCTGTGCACCAGATTCACACTCCAGTCAAGCGGTGACGTCATCGCGTTGCACAGCTCCGCCCGCCTCGCGACGATGATGTAATGCTGCGATAATAACGACACCGTTATCGTGTGCAGCCTGCCCACACGTGTGTGTGTGTGTGTACGTGTGTGTGTGTGTGTGTGTGTGTGTGTGTGTGTGTGTGTGTGTGTGTGTGTGCATACCTGTGTGTGTGTGTATGCGCCTGGAGACCTGGAGAACAAAGTGTGTCTGCCCTGAGCGCCGCTCCAGACGTTACGTCCTCCTTCTCCTCCTCCTCCTCCTCCTCCTCCTCCTCTTCCTCCTCCTCCTCCTCCGGTGCCGAACTCAGCAGCAGCAGCAGCAGCAGCAGCCTGCAGCAGAAGTAGGTCGCCCGCCCCCAGCCCCCCGGTCCCTCCCCTCTCTTCCCCTCCCCTTGTTTTCTGGGGGAAGCACCACCACCAACACCACCTCCACATCCACCACCACCACCACCAGCACCGCCAGGCAGCAATGTGTGAGACAGGGTGGGCAGGGTGTGGTGTCGGGGACTGGCCCGGCCCCTGGCTGCCATGCTCCACCACCACCACCACCACCACCACACTAAATACCCTGCAGATCAGGGCTTGCATGCAGGCACACACACGGCCGCCCTCCTCCTCTTCCTCCTCCCCCTCCTCCTCCTCCCCTGTATTATGGGAGCGGGGGGGCGAGGGCACAGCGGAGGGAACATTCTCCAAGACGGGCCGACGTCCGCACCTCGCCACCTTCTGGGAAGCGTCCGGCGTTGCCTTTGCAGGAACACGAGCGTGTGACTCCGGACGCAGACACATTCTGCAGGATGCACGGGGATCGCGTTGGTTTTACATCAGACGGAGGATAGTGTACACTACACACCTAAAGTAACCCGGTATTTAAGATAAGATAAGATGAGATAGAACTTTATTAATCCCGAAGGAAGCTCTTGTGCCAGGTTGCATAGCAATACA
>PIJE02008006.1:0-7500 GCA_002895965.2 Coryphaenoides rupestris | reverse complement strand
CACACACCAACACACACCAACACACACCAACACAGCAACACAGCAACACACACCAACACACACCAACACACACCAACACACACCAACACACACCAACACACACCAACACACCAACACACCAACACACACCAACACACACCAACACACACCAACACACACCAACACACCAACACACACCAACACACACCAACACACCAACACACACCAACACACACCAACACACACCAACACACACCAACACAGCAACACAGCAACACACACCAACACACCAACACACCAACACACACCAACACACACCAACACACACCAACACACACCAACACACACCAACACACACCAACACACCAACACACCAACACACACCAACACACACCAACACACACCAACACACACCAACACACCAACACACAGCAACACACACCAACACACCAACACACACCAACACACACCAACACACACCAACACACACCAACACAGCAACACAGCAACACACACCAACACACCAACACACCAACACACACCAACACACACCAACACAGTCAGTTTTCTGTGTGTTCGTATGGACTGGTGAAATGGAGGTTTTGTAAATCAATGGCAATCATGACCTCGATTTACACAAACGGCAATTGTTTCACACATTGATACTGGTGTGATAATGGTGTGATAATGGTGTGATAATGGTGTGATAATGGTGTGATAATGGTGTGATAATGGTGTGATAATGGTGTGATAACGCGAGGCTAGTAGGTTAAGTGACACGGCGACAAGTCAACCGAGTCTCTTCGACGTTCTCCAGGAGTCCTCCGGTGGACTACGACGTTGTTGGCTGTGGAGAGTTATTTTATTAACCTGTGTTCCCCTGGCGTGTTCATATTGAGAGTTGTGATGGTCTAGTTGGTGCACCTCCACCCTCCCTCTCTCCTCCACCCTCCCTCTCTCCCCCTCCCTCCCTCTCTCCTCCATCCCCTCCCCCTCCCTCCCTCCACCCTCCCTCCCTCCATCCTCCCTCTCCTCCACCCCTCCCTCCCTCCTCCCACCTCCCCCTCCTCCACCCTCCCTCCACCCTCCCTCCATCCACCTCCACCCTCCCTCCACCCTCGCTCCGTCTCGCTGCCTTCTGCCGTTTCTTGTTTTCAGGACAGGACAGTAAAGGGAGCTATGAACCATCTCTGAGCCTGGGGTCATCAAACACCCTCCGTCCCCCCACCCCCTCCGTCCCCACCCCCTCCGTCCCCACCCTCCTTCCCCGCCCGTCCTTCAGCACCACCCGGGCGTCTCCTCTGTCCCCTCGTGACTCTCGGGTGGTGCTATGTGTGTGATTTACCGAGCGCCGTGCCGAGGAGACGTTTGGAGGGGGCTAGGTTTGTGATTTACCGAGCGCCGTGCCGAGGAGACGTTTGGAGGGGAGGGGGCTTTATCTTTACCTTGTCATGCTAAATGAATTCCAAATGGCACGCCGCCCGGCCGTTTGTCAGCGCATTTGTTATCGCCGACAGCCACAACCCCCCTTTAAACAAATATAAATCCACTGGAAACAATCGGCCAACAAGACGCCGCGTAACCTTTTGAAATATCACGACGGCCATCACTTTCTCTCCGGGCGAGGACGCTCTCTCACCAGGAACATGATGTAATGGATGCCGCGGTCTCTCGGAGGAGGCTGTGGTGCGGCGTCAGCAAGTGGCTTCAACATAATGACAGGATGAGGGTGACAATGCTGTTGAACTGAGAGAGAGGGAGAGAGACACAGAGAGAGAGAGAGAGAGAGAGAGAGAGAGAGAGAGAGAGAGAGAGAGAGAGAGAGAGACACAGAGAGAGAGAGAGAGAGAGAGAGAGAGAGAGAGAGAGAGAGACACACACACAGAGAGAGAGAGAGAGAGAGAGAGAGAGAGAGAGAGAGAGAGAGAGAGAGAGAGAGAGAGAGAGAGAGAGAGAGAGAGAGGGAGAGAGACACAGAGAGAGAGAGAGAGAGAGAGAGAGAGAGAGACACAGAGAGAGAGAGAGCACAGAGAGAGAGAGAGAGAGAGAGAGAGAGAGAGAGAGAGAGAGAGAGAGAGAGAGAGGGAGAGAGACACAGAGAGACACACAGAGAGAGAGAGAGAGAGAGAGAGAGGGCCACTCTGGAAGGCGCTAAATGAAAAATATTTGAACTGACGTACCTTTGGGCAGCGACTGTATCCTCGTCCCAGCGATGCTAGCTCACCAGTATGATAAGGTTATGATACCATTGCACCATTTGATTGGTCTCCATTGAGTTCTTAAATGAATAAAGCGGTGTTTGGTTTCTGCAGCGCCACAATTGAGCCGTCTCGCTGCTATCATCGAGTTGAACGAGCAACACGCCGCCGCTCACCGAGGCCGTGATGGACTCCGGAATGAATTCCGTGCGGAGGAAGAAAAGAACGACGCTCACGACGACAAATGTGTGTTTTTTTCTTTTTTTATTATCGGCGGGGTCGGACGTCGGGAGGATTTAGGAGCGACGCGCCGGGTCGGACTCCGGCCCGGGCCCCGGAACGCCGAGGGCTGCGGGACGTTCGCTTTCCCTGCGGTTGCGTCACGCGGATCCTCTGCGAGCGCATCGTGTGATCAAACAGAACAACACGTCAGCGATGTGTCCGCTCCCATCCGGCCTCACCTTCATCACCTTCATCACGTATGTGTGCTGCGGACGAGCATCGAGTGAAAAAAATGCATAATCTCTCAGAAGTGTCAGTTCCTGTCTCCGGCTCTCTCCCTCGCTTCTCCTCCCTCGGCGGACTCCACGGGTTGTCGGAGATCGGATGTCGGAGATCGTAACGACGGGGCGGCTGAGTGACGGGTAACGCGGACCGATGGACTCGCGTCGGAGTCGTTGTGTACGGAGAATCTGCTGCCGTTTGATCACTCGCTGATTTCCTGGTTCATTAGTGGTTAATAATGGTATACTGGTTAATACCTTTTAATGGTTAATTACGGTTCACTGGTCACCAGCAGGCAAGTACCTGGTTAATGGTTAATAGTACCTGGTTAATGGTTATTGCATGTTTAATAACCGTTTGCTGATTAATAAATGGTTCCTAACTCTTTAATAGTTAATAACTGGTTGATAACTGGCTCATAAATTAACTTTGGTTAGAACAGCAGTAAACCCAACCAGCCATCCAGATCTCTTCCTGTCTCTCCGTTGGGGGGGACGTGTCTTTGATTTAATATCATCTGCGGTTCAATTAGATTTAATTTACAGCCAAACTAAATGGCAGCAACACATTGACAGTGGTGTCGGCCTGTTAAATAATTCAGCAATTTCTTGATAGGCGTTTATCAGCGTCCCTCCGAAGACCTCCGCCGCCGGATTCTCCCCGGACGCTCTCTGTGCTGATGAGTGTTATTGTTGAGCTCGGAGAAGTTGCGGGCGTTCATGGAGCCCAGGAGAGACGAGCCCAACAGGCCTCGTCCCTCTGACCTTGCCTAATTCTCTGGAAAACACTGCTGACTACCTGGGTCTTTCTGGCGCAGGCTGTTTTGGACATTGATGTATTCCTCCTCCTCCTCCTCCTCCTCTCCTCTTCCTCCCGCTGGACAGAGTTCAGGTGCTTGTGTTGCTGATCTTTTTTTAGTCTGAGATGACCAGCACTCGTCCTCAACCAACCCAGATAAACATCTCTGCGGCGGCGGCGGCGGGGGTACAGAGGTACGGTCCATTAGGACACAGTTTACTCTTTAAAGAACCTCTCAGGACACACGGCTGACAACGTGTGGCCCGGGTTACCCGCCTCGTACGCCCACCGCTGCCCAGCGCGCCGCTCCGGACCCTCGTCTCGCTCGGTCGGCCGACCCGGTCACCTTCCACGAGTGAAAACTTTGCAGAACCCCTGAAACACACTGCCGACGTCTGCTGACGGTTGGCTGGTTCGACGTGTTCTGTTCTCAACGACAGCAGCCCTGATAGAGCCTGTGATTGGTCACGGCGTGTTTTAAACAGCTCGTTAGTTCACATACTTGACACCCCCAACCCACCCACCAACCCACCACCCACCCACCACACACCACCCACCAACCCACCACCAACTCACCCACCAACCACCCACCAACCACCCACCAACACCAACCACCCACCAACCCACCCACCAACCCACCCACCAACCCACCCACCAACCCACCCACCAACCCACCCACCAACCCACCCACCAACCCACCCACCAACCCACCCACCAACCCACCCACCAACTCACCAACCCACCCACCAACCCACCCACCAACCCATCCACCAACCCACCCACCAACCCATCCACCAACCCACCCACCAACCCATCCACCAACCCACCCACCAACCCACCCACCAACCCCCCCACCCACCAACCCACCAACCCCCCCACCCGCCGGCCGCCAGTGACTCGTGGCTCTCAGGTCGGATCCCCTCTCGCGCTCCTGTTCTAAAACGGAGTGTTTAACCTCTGACCTGACAGAGTGTGATTATGGTGTTTTACCCTTGCAATTACACACACACACACACACACACACACACACACACACACACACACACACACACACACACACACACACACACACACACACACACACACACACACACACACACACACACACACACACACACACACACACACACACTCACAGTCACTGTGGCGTTAATCAGTGTGTAAGTAGTGTCTCCGGCCGCGCGGTCACGCGCTCCTCGGCAGGCGTGTGCGTAACTCAGACTGTAAACAGGAACATCAAGAGACACACTAAAGAGACTGCTGGTTCAATTGTGTACAGGACCCTGTGTGTACGTGTGTGTGTGTGTGTGTGTGTGTGTGTGTGTGTGTGTGTGTGTGTGTGTGTGTGCGTTAATATTAATTTGAGTTGAGTACTGGAGGGAGAGAATACTGTTCGTTTATTAAAATATGATGAGATCAATTTTAACGTCCCAAAGGAAATGAGTCATGAGCACGTGGTGGACCCGGAACGACAGACACTCTCCACGTCGGATCAGTAAACAGAATTTATCGAAAAATATATTGAACTGAATCACTGAGATTGCACCGAACATATTGCTCTGTGTGTGACTCACGCCGTGAGTCTTCTCATCCCGTCCTTGTTGTTTTCATTATGTGCTTGGAAACCGAAGCCGTGGAGCCGGCAGCGCAGAGAGTCCTCCTCAGAGAGTCCTTGTCAGGGCTGGAGGTGGAGGTGGAGGTGGAGGTGGTGGTGGTGGGACCTGGCTGGGGTTCGGGACCTGAACCTCCTGGGTCCACATGTAATCAAGGTCTGAGCATCAAACCTTCTCACTCGCTGATGCGGTCAACGGTCAACGTTTTCATTGCTGTCGTTATGAGCGAGTAATCCGAGATCTTAACGGCACTGAGAGGTCAAACGGTTGAATCTCGGTGTGGCCAAATCACCACCGGACTGAAATGGCGAACAAAACGATGCCGTCTCTCTCTCTCTCTCTCTCTCTCTCTCTCTCTCTCTCTCTCTCTCTCTCTCTCTCTTCCCTCCCTCTCTCTCTCTTCTCTCTCTCTCTCTCTCTCCTTCTCTCTCTCTCTCTCTCCTCTCTCTCTCTCTCCTCTCTCTCTCTCTCGCTCCCTCTCTCTCTCCCCTTCTCTCCTCTCTCTCTCTCTCTCTCTACTCTCTTCTCTCTCCCTCTCTCTCTCTACTCTCTCTCTCTCCCTTCCTTCTCTCTCCTCTCTCTCTCTCTCTCTTCCCTCTCTCTCCTCTCTCCTCTCTCTCTCCTCATCTCTCCCTCCTCTCTCCCTCTCTCTCCTCCTCTCCCTCCTCTTCTCCTCTCCCTCTCTCTCCTCCTCCTCTCTCTCTCTCTCTCCTCTCCTCTCTTCTCTCTCTCTCTCTTCTCTCTCTTCTCTGTCTCCTCTCTCTTCTCTCTCTCTCTCTCCTCCTCTCTCTCTCTCGATGCCGTCTCTCTCTCTCTCTCTCTCTCTCTCTCTCTCTCTCTCTCTCTCTCTCTCTCCGGAGGTGGGGTGGAGCAGGACTCCTGATGTCTGCACGGTTACCTCTGCTGTCTGTCCTGGCGAAGGCGGAAGGCTGCCAACACATTTTGGTTGGACCACCGACCGTCTCCTGAGGTCGTGAGCGATGCCTCCAGCGGTCAACTCGTGATCGGCGTCCAGCCAAACCCCGGATGCCCGGTTGGCTGCCAACAGACCGGAGTCCAACGCTCTTTACTCAGAGAACCTTGGAAAATGTTGCGTTAGAAGTGCTAGTCGGCTACGCCCAGGGTGGAGTCCCCTCCTCCTGTGTTGATTGTCCACCCGTCTGTCTGCTAGTCACCCGTCTGTCTGCTAGTCACCCGTCTGTCTGCTATTCACCCGTCTGTGTGCATCCCATCTGCACAATAAAGCAGATTATAGAACAATGAATCTTTCTGCTGAGAAGGAGGAGAGGAGACGATCCCAGACGTGAAGCCAGGGTAATGACTCCAGGTTCAGGCACTCAAGTGCATCAGCAATTAAAAATCCTTTAATGGGCCGGAGCATGAAAGAATCAACGGGTATCGGCCTTCTGTGCTCTGGAGTTGAATACAGTCGTCCACCTCCTGTGGAGCCGGCGGCCATAACCTCATGACCTCTGACCCCCTGCTGTGTCAGTCTCCAGGAATGACAGTGATGAGATGATTCACGCATGTATGAATAAATTAACATTTATAACAGACAGCTAAACGATAAGCGATCGAATCAATCAAATCTCACGTTAATCTGACTTCGTACACTTTAATAAAACGCCTGATAATGAACAGTAATGATCAACAGGTAATCAACAGAGGAAGCGGCAACACGGCGGGCTGTGTGCAGAGCGGAGCGCCGTGTCCCCGCAGTCCCCGGCGGTTGGCAGCGAGACAGAGACGGAGACGGAGACATCTGGAGGACACCGCGGCTAATTAGCCCGCCGCCGCCGTCGGCAAATCGCGTTCGTTCACTCGTTGGATTGCGAGGGAATGCGGAGCCGCTTCTGTCTCGTGTTGCAATAATCAGATTCACATTACATCAACACACAGGCGGCGCTCGGCGGACGCGCTCCGTGTCACGACGTCAAGTCAGCGGCACTTAGCGGTGACGCCGAGCTCCCAGTCACACTGCCGCTGACGGTCTGGTGGCTTCCGGAGTCACTGTCACTAAGTCACCGTCTATGATGTGTTGGATGGATTTGAACGAGGTTGCTCCACACTTTTTAAGGAGGTTTTTGTTTTTTTTCTTCCCCGACGCAAACTAAGCGGAGACGTGAGACTTCTTGGCGAGGGATTGTGCTTCCTGAGCTTTTGACATTTTCCTTCCCTCGGGTCCGCGGACCAAACAGCCCAACACAATACCCAGTAATTAAGAAACATTGATTGGCATTTTAATGACTTTGCTCCCTGCGCTGAATGTATTGGCACCACACGGTGGGGGGGGGGGGGGAGGGAGGGTGGTGGTGGTGGTGGTGGTGCCTCCCCAGTGACCCACGCGTCATTCTCAACCCATTACTGCTCCGGATACGTTTCATTCATCAGAGATAGTGCGTTTATAT
>PIJE02008005.1:0-11385 GCA_002895965.2 Coryphaenoides rupestris | reverse complement strand
AGAGAGAGAGAGTAGATGTTCCAGATGCATTTTCCAAGGTCACATACACATATGTGTAGTAATTTCTCTTCTACTGCCCTCCAACTGGAGAAGATCCGTTTTCAATGGATGATACTTTCTATTCATATGTGGTCTAGTCTGGTGTTCACAATGTTTGACACACGGCTCAATGGTTCTGAGTTTGATCCTCCTCCAACCTGCTCCTTAATTACTTGCTGAATTCACTGTCTTTGGATAAAAGCATTGGCTAAATAACTAAATAGTTTCTTGTACTGCATGCATGTCTTTTAGTAACATTGACTTGAACTGCACCTCCTTTCAGAAGGCGCCTCATTCTGGAGACGCCCGGCCCTCCTCCTTCTGCTTCCAGCAGGAGGCCGGGGAGGAGGAGGAAGAGGAGGAGGAGGAGGAAGGAAGGCGGTGGGAGGGTCCTCATTCGAGACCAGCCCAGAGCTGGGACGCTGTGGTGTGGTGTCGGACCGAAGGAGTCGTTTGACCTGCTTGGAGCAGAGGCAGCAACCTGGCTACCACCAAACACCACCAGCACCCCAGGGAGCCTGGCAATGCTCAGGGGTAACCCACACCGCCTAACTTAGTAACCACACCCCTAACTACGGGTAACCACCACCCCTAACCGGGTAACCACACCCCTAACCAGGTAACCACCCCTCCAACCAAGTAACCATACCTTAATCAGCGGTAACCACATCCCTAACCAGGTAAGCCACACCCCTAACCAGGCAACTACACCTCTAACCAGGTAACATACCTTAACCAGGTAACTACAGTATATCTCTAACCAGGTAACCACACCTCCAACCGGGTAACCACACCACTAACCAGATAACCACACCCCTAACCAGGTAACCACCCCTATTACCAGGTAACCATACCTTAACCAGGTAACCACACCTCTAACCAGGGAACCACAACCCAGGTAACACACCCTAACCAGGTAACCACACCCCAAGCAGGTAATAAACACCTCTAGCCACACCCCATGTAACCACACTCCCACCAGGTTACCAGAGGTACATACAACTATACCTGAACAAACATAACCAGTTTACCACAACTAGAGCTGGGCAAAAATCACCAGGTAACCCAGACCCATGGCAACAGAACCAAAAAACTAAATGTTTGTGTTGTGTTGTGTTGTGTTTGGCAGCCCCAGATTGAGCCCCAGACCGAGTCCCAGCCCTGGGCACCTCCGGACCTCCAGCTCAGCTCAGACTCCCTGCTGGGTCTGGATTGGGGGTCTGGACCAGGGTACAGCCCCCTTCACCACCAGGTACTGCACATGGAACTGTTGTTACCATTGTTCTGGTTGTTTCTAGTTTGTTCTGGTCTGTTCTAGTTGGCACTGGGTTGTTGTTGTTTTCTTACACATTTTGATAAATATCTTATAAAGAATGTTTATTATTTAGTAATATTAGCTGAGGCAAAGTTAA
Organism: Coryphaenoides rupestris; assembly: GCA_002895965.2. Lineage (NCBI taxonomy): Eukaryota > Metazoa > Chordata > Actinopteri > Gadiformes > Macrouridae > Coryphaenoides > Coryphaenoides rupestris. The sequence goes on along the minus strand of PIJE02008005.1, from coordinate 9,934 downwards.
GTGTTAATAAGATCTGGCTAAAAAGATCTAAGCTCTTAACCAATGACCAAATGCTTCTCCTGGTTCTCCTCCCTCCTGCTCTCCTCCTGCTCCTCTGCTTGGTTCTCCTCCTCCTCTTCCTTTCCTCAGCCCAACTTGTCGACGATGATGATGGTCCCGGGGCTGACGGAGGACGAGTGCGAGCGCTACCAGGAGCTCCTGGAGATCAAGTGTCAGTACGAGAGGACGGGCGTCGCCGCTCGCTCCTCGCGCCTCCTCGCCCAGGAGGAGGTGACAGGAGCGAGGGTCGGCGGAGGTCCTGTGGGAGCGGGAGGAGGAGGAGGAGGAGGAGGAGGTGCTTGAGTCGGCGGGAGGTGGCGCTGATTGGAGGAGGAGCTGCGCCACCTGGAGTTCAAGTGCCGCCAACATCCTGCGGGCGCAGAAGATGCAGCAGCTGAGGGAGCGATGCCTGAAGACCTGGACCACGGAGGAGGAGACTGGTAACCACGGCAACCGCATCCCAGCACAGAACCCACCGCACATGCATGCTAGTGTGCTTACGTGTGTTAGCATGTTTCTGTGCTCATGCTCACATGTTTAGTGTTAGTATATTAGTGTGGTGTACATTAGAATGTTAGCATGCTAGCGTGCTTCATGCCTATATAACAAAAGAGAAGCATATCGATACCATGGGGTACACATGCTATCAATTAGTTAGCAAGTGTTAGCATGACCATCCAATTGGTAGCCCAGTGAGCAAACCATATGTCATTTCTTCAGAACATCCACACTCTAGATAGAAGTACAAGGTGTGAAATATCTGGCAACATCAACTTCAACCCAACTTTGTGACCTTATTCAATTCTATTGAAACAGTATGGGTATTTTTACATTATTCGATGAAATACCTTCCCAGTTCTGACCAACAACAATGAGGTAGACATGGAGGAAGAGGACGATGAGGATGAAGATTCCCGCCAGGAGCTGTCGGCCATCAACGAGGTGCCGGGAGAGAGAGCGGGCGGACGGGCAAGACAGCACCAGCGCCTACAACACGGGCGGAGAGAGCTGCCAGAACACCCCATTGGTCAGCACCGAACAGATCCCGCCCGTCCCGCAAGAGGAGGGGGGCGGAGAGGACAGGAGAGGAGGAAGAGGCGCGTTCTCCCCTCCCCCGCTTCTCCTCCAGCTGAACCGCCTCCCGCCGCTCACCTCCCCCCTCACTCCCCGGCGCCAGGGGCGGGAGCGGCGACACTCCAACCTCAACTGCTCCTTTTCGCCCAACAGCTACAGGAAGTACCAGACAGCCAATAGCAGCCCGGCTCATGGCTCAAGCTCCACCCCTCCCACGCCCTCAAAGTTCAGGTGTGTTTTGTTGTTCTTTAAAGCTGCATGAACTGATTTATGGCCACTAGAGGGCGGAAGTGAAATAATCTACTGTAAATAGAGAATACAAAACTAGACTTGAGTCAAAGACATAATAAAATAGTTAGAAATAGAAAATAACTTCTCCCTTGTTTAATATAGTTTGATATGATTTGGTTTCATCATGATTGTTTTTGTAAAACTGAATTCTACGGTGTGTACAATCATCATCATCCTCATCATCACCAGATCTTTGAGCAGAGAGGTGGGGTCTACTTCTAGGAGGGGCGTGATCTATGGTGGGCGGAGCTCCAGAACTGGTATGACACACCTGCACCAACCGTCACAAGCTGACCTGTGCTTTGATTTCATTTACGCCCGCTGATATCTGGTGGCTAACGCTTAGCAACAACTCACAATGGCAGGTGGCACCACCATCAGCCCGGGAGGGGGCAGTGCAGAGTCCAGCCCGTACTTCAGCAGGAGACTCTACAGCCTCACCTCCCCGCTGGAGCGCTACCAAGAGCTGCCTGGCCCTGCCCTCCGAGGCCTGGTGGAGCCCCTGGACCGCCCCCCCAGCACCGGGGCGGAGGAGGGGGGAGGAGGAGAGGGGAGGAGGAGCGAGAGGCCAGCGGCCGGCTAGTCCCCGGAGTGTGAGTAGCGCCCCCTGCGGTCTGGAGGAGCATCGGCGCCACGGCGGCGGAGCGTCTCGCCTGGGATTGGCTCTGCCGTTGGGCCTGCCCCACGAGGCCCCGCCCCCACCTCCTCGCCGCGCATGGAGTGGAAGGTGAGTTCAGATTTATTTGTCCTATCCTTCATCACAACAATGGGATACGTTCGACAAACACTGACCCTGAGCCCTGGAACACAATAGAGGCAGCCCAGTGCAGGTCTGTTAAATTCAATATGCAGTGACCATATCCAAAAATTACACAAGACAGGCATATAACAGCTTGCAAATACTGTATATATATATATATATATACACAGACACACATGAATACCACAGGAGGTTGATACAGTAGGTAGACCTATTTAATAAAAATAAAAAGGATGGCTATTTATTGAAATAAGTCACTCACTTTGGATCATTAACCTAGTCCTGATATGCAAAGCATCTCAGCGTCTCAGATATGGCGTACACTGTCGTGTGGGTGTGAGGGGGAGGGTGGTGTGATAATTCAGGACACAGCACCCACGTGTAGGAACACAATCACAGTGCTTGCTGAGACTTGTAGTGCCGCACATCGTGGGGAGTTAGAGATGTGGGCCAAAATTAATTGAAAACTCAAATGATTAGGGGGGCCGGTTAGAACTTGGCCGAGGGCCTGATTTGGCCTTGTGTGTTTAACACACGTGGTCTAGTGGATAAGATGGTCGACTCCCTAGAGGCCCAAAGCTACCTGTAGGCATCCTAGAGCATCCTAGGCATCCTAACCCCTGCTCCTTAATGACATGCATCTAAATGAGTCGTCTCAAAATTGACCAGGAGAGACATCAAATCAATGCTGTTTGAGGAGATCATGTGCTGAGCTGAAGCACTCGCTCCCTGCTAGCTCCCTGTCGGTCCTGGTCCCTCACGGTGACCTGCATGTTGTGATCCCAGGTGAAGATCCGCAGCGATGGAACGCGCTACGTTGCCAAGCGACCCGTCCGCGACCGATTGCTGAAGGAGCGAGCCCTGAAGATCAGAGAGGAGCGCAGCGGGACGACCACGGACGACGATGCCGCTAGTGAGATGAAACAGGTGAGCTACCGCTAGCGAGATGAAACAGGTGAGCTACCGCTAGTGAGATGAAACAGGTGAGCTACCGCTAGCGAGATGAAACAGGTGAGCTACCGCTAGCGAGATGAAACAGGTGAGCTACCGCTAGCGAGATGAAACAGGTGAGCTACCGCTAGCGAGATGAAACAGGTGAGCTACCTCTAGCGAGATGAACAGGTGAGCTACCGCTAGCGAGATGAAACAGGTGAGCTACCGCTAGTGAGATGAAACAGGTGAGCTACCTCTAGCGAGATGAAACAGGTGAGCTACCTCTAGTGAGATGCAACAGGTGAGCTACCGCTAGCGAGATGAAACAGGTGAGCTACCGCTAGCGAGATGAAACAGGTGAGCTACCTCTAGCGAGATGAAACAGGTGAGCTACCTCTAGCGAGATGAAACAGGTGAGCTACCGCTAGCGAGATGAAACAGGTGAGCTACCGCTAGCGAGATGAAACAGGTGAGCTACCGCTAGTGAGATGCAACAGGTGAGCTACTGCTAGCGAGATGAAACAGGTGCCCTACCGCTAGTGAGATGAAACAGGTGACCTACCATTCTTTATGTTGCGATGGCTACACACACACATACATAGACACACATTATGTTGTGCTGGCAGCATGCCCCTGTGCCTTTTGAGAGGAAGTAGTTATTCGTGTAGTTTATTCCTATTCCTTGGAGTGAAGTGGTCCCTAGCATGACAGCGAACACGTGTCCACCACCAGGGGCGCTACTGGAGCCGGGAGGAGAGGAAGCAGCAGCTTCTCAGAGCGAGGGAATACCGCAGAAGAAGAGAGTTCATGATGCAGAGCCGACTGGACTACAGCCGCAGCGACAGGTGAGCCAGTTACAATTCACAATTAGAGACACGCCTCCCAATTAAAGTGGTGATGTCACACCACTTTAGATGTCAGAATATGTCCATCATTAATACAAATGTTATAATACAAACCACTGATATTTTATGAGAAACAAAGAGATGGATTGTGGGTAATGCAGTCATCTTCAAGTGACGCACTGCACAAGACTAGAACATGTCTGACTACCCCTCCGCCAGAGAGTGCTGCTCCTCATTGCCAGGGGCCGTGGACGAGCCCCCCGAGCCCCGTCCTGCCGCACAGGAAGTGCCCGGTGAAAACTTCCTGTTGCTGAGCCAGAGGAGGAAGGCGCGGAGGAGGAGCCGCAGGATCCTGGATCACTGGGCCACCATCCAGGAGCTGCTGGCCCACGGCACCCGCTCCCCCGACGGGACCAGGATCTACAACCCTCTTCTCTCCATTACTACTGTCTGAAGAGAGGAGAGGAGAGGAGAGTGAGGAGGAGAGGAGAGGAGAGGTGGAGGTGGTTGTTGTGTTGAGGTTAAAGTGTCGTGGCCAAGACCCCCCGAAGGGCCATTAGGAGTAGCCTACTTCTGTGTTCATAATGATTCATATCTGATTACAATAATATACTATATACTGTATATGGTAGAGAGAGAGACAGAAGGAGAGAGAGAGAGAGAGAGAGAGAGAGAGAGAGAGAGAGAGAGAGAGAGAGAGAGAGAGAGGAGAGGAGAGGAGAGAGAGAGAGAGAGAGAGAGAGAGAGAGAGAGAGAGAGAGAGAGATAGACAACGATTCATATCTGATTACAATAAACGATAAAATAAACAATATATACATTAACTCAAACTAATGTCTGACCTTCTTTCATTACAAATGTATCCAGAGTTTCCCCTGTAGGAGTAATACGGTACAACCATATCTAAAACATGACATTTATCCAGAAACCATCTCTGGGTTGTCATAGCGACGGGCACGCAGCTGAGACAGTGGTGAAGCACATCGGTTACCGAGGTTCCCCTGAGCCAAGACAAACTGGGCAGTGCTGGGGTTTTGTACCGGCAGCTCCTATAGAGTACATGACCAGTGACTCTGGATGACTGGGACGTGCTGGTGGAGAACACACACACACACACACACACACACACACACACACACACACACATCGTGGTCATGGAGAGAGGGGAGAGGGAGAGAGAGAGAGAGAGAGGGAGAGAGGAGAGAGAGGAGAGAAGAGGAGAGAGAGAGGAGAGAGAGAGAGAGAGAGGAGAGAGAGGAGGTAGAGAGAGGAGAGAGAGAGAGGTAGAGAGAGGAGAGAGAGAGAGAGATACGACATCATGAACTACAATGCTTGATTATTGCCATAGCAACGGATCTCACAGAGGTCATGTGTCCCACTACAGGGGACTGCAGGAAATATGGACCGGTACCACAGGGTAGAGAGACACGGATAAACCATGGAGAGAGAGAGAGAGAGAGAGAGAGAGAGAGCTGCAGGTGTGGGACGAGCGCACACACACGTGCAACAGGACTCGCCAGAGAAGCTCGTTAATTCTCGTCGCCACGGAGACAAGTCTACTCTGTCACGGCCGACAGATGTAGAAACCTGTACTACCTGCCCTGGGCGACCAACACTGAGTTACTGCTATTAGAGAGAGAGAGAGAGAGAGAGAGAGAGAGAGAGAGAGAGGGACAGAGAGGGATAGGAGCATTTAACAGAATGGTGGACGGAAGACAATAAAAGAAAGGAATTTGATGAACAAGAGAATTAAACGACAAGCAGCAAAGGAGGTCAGAGGACTGACAGAATAAAAGACATTAAACAACAGAAAATATCATATTATATGAACTAACAGAAAAATGGAACACAGGAGAAGAGAGACACAGAAGGCGAGAGAGGGGGGAGAGAGAGAAACCGGCAGAGGAGGGAATGAACCACAAAGAGAGATGCAGAGGGGAGGAGAGGAGGATGTGTCAACAAAAAGGAGGATAACAATGGAAATATTGTCAGACAGATGGAGAGAGGGGAGCACAGCGGAGAGGAGAGAGAGAGAGAGAGAGAGAGAAGGGAGGGGGGGAGGGAGGGAGGGGGAGAGAGGGGGAGGGGAGGAGGGAGGAAGAGGGGGAGAGGAGAGAGGAGGAGAGGGAGAGAGAGAGAGAGGAGGAGAGAGAGAGAGAGAGAGAAGGGAGAGAAAGAGAGCGAGAGAGAGAGAGAGAGAGAGCGAGAGAGAGAGAGAGAGACGGAGAGAGAGAGAGAGAAGAGAAGACAGAGAGAGAAGAGAAGAGATACAGAGAGGAAAAATAGTGGAGAGAGAAAATGGAGAGAGAGAGAGAGAGAGAGAGGAAAGGAGAGGAGAGAAGAGAGGAGAGATAGATAGAGAGGGGGTTGGCTCTGTCCCAGTTCGTCTCGTCTATCAGTCTCTGCTAATGGGCCGACGCTCTGACAGCACTGTAATAAAGACCCGCTAGACACACAGTTACATCTATAGTCACACAAACACTGGTCTGTGTTACATCTATATCTATCAACGTCTATAGTCACACAAACACTCGTCTGTGTTACATCTATATCTATATCTAGCTACATCTATGTTATTTACACAAACACTCGTCTGTGTTACATCTATATCTTCATACATCCATATTCACACCAATGCCAGATCTGGTTGTAGGCTGTTCAATTCCATGCGAATCTATGTATCTACATATCTATATTTATCTATATCTATTTACACAAAGTCCAGATATGTCTGAGACCTTTAGTCACCAACAAGCACAACTAACAGAACTATCATTTCGAATCAATTAGCGAACTTTATGTAACTCACCTATCTATGCTATGTTTGGTCACCAGGGGTTCATACGGGTCACTAGGGGTTCATAGGGGTCACTAGAGGTTCATAGGGGTCACTAGGGGTTCATAGGGGTCACTAGGGGTTCATAGGGGTCACCAGGGGTTCATAGGGGTCACTAGGGGCTCACATCAACATGTAACAGTTAAACATGGGTCATTTCATGAAGGATAAAAGTATGTACATAATGTGTTTCATAGGGGGTTCATAGGGGTCACCAGGGGTTCATAGGGGTCACTAGGGGTTCATAGGGGTCACCAGGGGTTCATAGGGGTCACTAGGGGTTCATAGGGGTCACCAGGGGTTCATTAGGGGTTCATAGGGGTCACTAGGGGTTCATAGGGGTCACTAGGGGTTCATAGGGGTCACTAGGGGTTCATAGGGGTCACCAGGGGTTCATAGGGGTCACTAGGGGCTCACATCAACATGTAACAGTTAAACATGGGTCATTTCATGAAGGATAAAAGTATGTACATAATGTGTTTATGAGTCATAGTTGAAACATAGCTTTGGATTATGCTTTCTGTCTGTGTTTCACATCTTAGATTCAAGTCAGACCGTTAGAAAAAGGCTTTATAAAAAAACATTGACAGACATTGACTTATCCATTCCTATTGACACGTATTGTGCACCGCTGCTAGTGTCCACCAGGTGGTGCTGGCGACGAGCAGAGGGAGTCACAGTTTGTTACAGGTCACAGGTTCGAGTCTGTCAGACCTCAGCATTTAAATCTCTCCGGCTACCAATAACATTGTTATAGACCAGCTCAGCCATGTGACAATATTAGCAAGTTAATATACTATTGTTTTGATGAGAGGAAGGTGTTTAACTTACTGCCTCATATATTCAGTACATAGAATATCGAGGGCGGCACAATAACATTTATATATTTTTTTAACAAATGCATCACTTCTTCCAACGCTGCTTTTAGACTGATTTGTAGAAAGGTGTTTATCGACATGGCTTGGTAACCATATATCTCGTCACCTTTGGTTTCCCGACGCCAGACCAGAGTGTTAACTTACACTGGAACACACAGTAATAATGGACATGATGCCACGAGGACGCACTCTGAAGCAACACTGTGGAGAGTGTGTGGTTGGTGGCCGGTTTCAGCGGCCTCACCCGGCCCCGAGTTAGAGTCCGGGGGGCGGCTGAGGCCGGACCGCCTTGCTCTGTCCACATATGTGTAATAAAGGGGTTTAAGCGAGACCTACCCGTGTCCTTCCTCCCCAGGTGGTGGGGGACAAACAGGAGTACTGCTTATGAAAGACGTTTTGATTGTCTGTCACATGATCACATCGGTACACCTTTTCCAACCCATGCAGCATAAAAGGTTATTGTACACGTCTTCTTGTGGTTCAGACTCCTGATGTTTACCTGCACAGTCATACGTGTTTGACTGATGTATTGATAATATCACGATGGTTCCCGCTGTCCTAACAAGGGCTGAACTTCACCAATGATCCTTTCAGCAGACCTTGCTGCATGTTGTCTCTTTCGGTGTCTCGGGCATATTTCTTTAAACAATGCTTTATGAACATGTTAATAAAAACCATTTAAATTGTAATGTGTCTGTTAGCCTACTTTCATATTGACATGCTTGGTGGCTGTTTTATAAAAGCAATAGCTCACTTCAGTCTGTGATGAATGGTTATTATAAGATAAGATAAAATAGAACTTTATTAATCCTGAAGGAAATTGGTTGCATACCAATGAAATAAAACAATAGAGAAATAAACAGAAGAATAAAAATAAAATAACAGATTTACAAATGTACAGTAGGTCTAAGTGCTAGGAGAAGTATACAAATATAGGTGAAGTATAAAACTATATTAAGATAAGATATTCAGTCAGCAAAAACTATTTGGCAATAATTGAAATGTAATAAAAGTGTAATAATAATAATAATGGTCAGAGGAAGAATTGCACATAATATAAAGAATATTAAGATTTATGGATATGGGAAGTTTGTGAAGTTTGACTGATGCGCGCAGGCACCACTTTGCTTCGCTGGGTCTGCTGATCGATCGATCGATTGATTGATCGATCGCCACGGCGACGCAGGAGTGTCCAAGGTCGCATGCGTAAAGGTGGACTGTTGGCTCAGGTAGCCCGAATTTGGACCACCATTTGGCTATCGCATCTGTCAGAGGGATCTTGTGGATCTCACCCTCCTCTCAAAGCTCGAGACAGTCAAAGGTGGGGACGCTGCGAGAATACCCAGACTGTTTGGGTCCGACGATGAACACCTATTAAACAAGTTGGTGAAATCTGATGGCGCTCACAACTATTACAATGTGTTAGGTCATTATGGCGGCAATATGAATTCCCTTAAAAAACATTAAATAATATAAAGGATGGCCCGTTCTTGGAAATGGGTATAGTATGCCAATGTGAGTGTGTGGTCAGGATAAAGCTTGTTGCCTGTGGGGGTGCGTCGCGAAAGGGAGGCACAAACACGTTGTTCCGCAATAAATAATTCATACAAAATAAAAATAAAAACCAAAAATAAAGTGACCAACCGCGGCCTCCCCTACCCACTTCAGTTCCTTTAACAAAAGTCAGTAAAGGTGGACTGTTGGCTCAGGTAGCAGCCAGGTGAAGGCGAAGGCCCCGCCCCCTCCCTCACATGACGTCACCAGGGGAAACTCCTGAGGAAGCGTCTGCTGTGTTTTGACCCGCAGCCGCCGCCACGATGGAACACCGGAGCACACACAGCTCCATCAGTGGTACCAGGTGCACCCCCACCCACCCCACCAGGTGCACCACCCACCCACCCCACCAGGTGCACCACCCCCATCAGGTGCACCCCCACCCACCCCACCAGGTGCACCACCCACCCACCCCACCAGGTGCACCACCCCCATCAGGTGCACCCCCACCCACCCCACCAGGTGCACCACCCACCCACCCCACCAGGTGCACCACCCCCGCCCCGCCCGGGTCCAGACCCAAATCCAACCTTTTTCACTAAGAAGTGAGATGTGATTGGTGGAGGGTAACGAGGTGTAAACCAGCTTGCGTGTGCTCTGAGTTGTCTGGCAGGAACACCAGCGCTGGGCAGCACCTTTGATGGACGGGGGGTGGATGAGGTCAGGGTGAGGGTGGCGGTGGGGTTCCGTGTGTTCACCTCACTAAGCTGTCGCCTGAATCGCC
>PIJE02008004.1:0-7500 GCA_002895965.2 Coryphaenoides rupestris | reverse complement strand
AATAGCCTTAATTCCCTGCGTTGCTCTCGTTTGGCTGAGATGAATCTATTTCAACGAGAGCGGAGCTGAGACACCAGCGGGTGTTGAGGACAATACAAGCGTGTGTAAATATACAGGAAGCGGGGGGGGGGGGTGGAATGGATTTGGAAGATCGACTCTGAGGTAAACATTAGAGGAAAGGTTGAGTACAGTCTAAATGTGAATTTTTTTTTTTTTAAAAGGTAGTGGGTGAAGGTACAAACACACACACATGCACACAAATGCGCACACACAGCAAAACAAGTGTGTGTAGTTTGTGGAAGGCATGTTAATAAGCGGCCTGGAGCAGATCTGGTCTCTCATGGGGGGCTAGGTTGGTGGGGAGGGGTCCTCTGTAAAACCCTCTGTCTCTCTCTCTCGCACTCTCTACCACTTTGTAAAACCACCCTCTCTCTCTCTACCACTCTGTAAAGCCTCTCTGTCTCTCTCTCTCTCTGTCTCTCTCTCTCTCTACCTCTCTTTCTCTCTACCACCCTCTCTCTACTACTCTGTAAATCCCTTCTCCCCCAGCCCCCCCCCCCCCCCCCACCCCTCCCTCTCTATAAACGTGATACAGGTGGCTTATTAAAAGGTGTGCGGTGCTCGCATGCGGTATCGAACACTGACATAATAGTCTCACTGCGTGCATATGGATCTGTAATGCTAGAATATAGTGCACAGCAACCGTAAGAGTTGCCTGTGACCGTAGTATGAGAGGGAACACACACATGTATTTTTGTTTGTCCAAATGTGTGTGTGTGTGTGTGCACATGTATGCTAATTTCCTTCATGTAGTGAATTTAGCGGCTGTGCATTGGGGCTTCCATGTCACGTGGGATCCATGCAGAGCCCAGCAGACATACAGTACAGTACAGTACAGTATATATGTCAGTCCTGCATGCTAACAGCGTCCCCCTCCTGTTGTGTGCTGACAGCAGCAGCAGAACCTGTCACGGCCGGGGCTGGGCCTGGGGGTTCAGTATCTGGGCCTCGGCTTAGACGACGACGAGCTGGACACCACCAGCAAGTAAAGGACTTTTTTATTTCCTGTTTCCACTTTTGGAATCGTGCCGAGTTATCTCAGATACACACGGTGACAACATTGTTGTTTTAATAATATTTTTGATTTATTGTTCCATGTGTAAAAAAACATATTAGAAAAAGAATAAAATGGGATTGTTATTCTCTTTTCAAGTGTTGACAAGCCTCTCTTTACGAGAGGTAACACTGCCCCCAAGTGGCCAGTCTAATAACTACTGTAAATATAAAAAATTATCCATGCAGTTGTCCCGTCAAACCCTTAGTCAGAACAATGAGCAGTCTGCTAAACCACTCCTAATCACACACACACACTCACACACACACCAACACGCATGCACCCACTTACACACACACACCCAAACACACACACACACCAACACACACACACACCCACACACGCACGCCCACATTTTGCAGGCTCTCGTCAGAGGACAGTGGTGAGATGGGCTCCCTCATGGACGACAGTGATGACTCCTACTCCCTAGAGCTGGGGGACATGGAGCCGTCGCAGGGCGGCCAGATGAACCTGCTGGAGGAGATCCTGGACTCCCTGAGCTCCAGCAAGACCCTGGAGCCGGGCCGCCTGAGCGCCGCCAAGAGCCTCGACTTCTTCACGTCCTCGGAGGACGTGGACTACGCTGGCCTGGTACGCTGCCCCCGGTGCTGGGGGGTGGTGGAGTGACGGGGGTGGGAGAAGAGAGGAGGTGTTGAGTGTGGAGCTCCGATGGCAAATTTGCTTGCTGAGTCATGGGAGGTGGCTGATAGTCGGGCCGTTTGATTTGTAAGGTTCCACCGCTGCGCTGCATGTGTTGCATAATTCATACGCTGGTGATGGCCAGAGAATGGCTGGAATCATCATTCCTACATGCGGATGTGTAAAGTATAGGCTGCATACCAATGAGCCACTAAAACTGTGTGTGTGTGTGTGTATGTGTGTGTGCGTGTGTGCGTGCGTGTGTGCGTGTACAAGACGTACATATAACTGTTCCAAGCATATGTCATTTTAAGGAAGAGCGACATAAGGAACAGACAGTATAGCTGAGCTCGTATGAGGTACACCAGCTGTGTGCCACAGAAAGAACCGTAGAATCCAGAGGCGTAGGACACATGACAGGTCGAAATCAAAGCTGTTATAGTATTGCTGTGTTTTTAGATTGTATGTTTTATCATTGGTGTTCCCTTTTTGACATGTTTTCCAGAGCAAGTCTACAGCCTCTTCTGATGGCACGCCGGCGGCGGCGAGGGGCAGAGCCGGCACGTGGCACACGGGCCAGGACGACAGCGCTGTGCACGGGAAGCACCTCCCGCCCCTCCCGCGCCGGGGTGCCCACAAGAGCAGCCCTGAAGGGGCTCCACCCCGCCGCCCCGGGGCCCCCGCCCGCCGCCCTTTTCCATTATGGTGCCGCTGGTTCGGCAGCTCCGCCAAGACGAGGCCCCACCTCCGCCGCCGCGTCCCTGCCGCCCCTGCGATGCGACGTGCCTTACGTGCGCCCCAGCATCCCCCCGCCCCCCATACCCCCCGCGCAGCAGGCCAACCACCTCACCGCCAGTCCAGCACTGTCCCACCGGAACGCTGGCAGGGACTGCGCCAGCCGCCAGCTGCTGCCATCTCCCTCGCTGTCCGTCGCGCACGGCTCTGCACCCCCACGTGGCCCGCGGAGCCCCCAGCCCGCCGAGACCTTACCCGGCGCCGTACCCGGGGAAGAGCTCCAGGGGCAGGGCAGCAATAAGCACGGAGGCAGCCCGCTGGATGCTCTGGTTGCCCTGGGAGAAAGAGGCTAGCGGCCAGGGGGGCACGGAGGTCCCCTCTGGGGAGGCCGCAGACTGGGTGGGTAGGGTCCAGGAGGAGGGTCCCCTGGGTGGGACCCGCCAGAGCAGCCCTCATCCGCCTCCGCCGCCAAGCCGGCGCACGCCCCCGCCCACAGCGCATGCCCCGCCCACAGCAAGGCGGCGGCAGACCTGCAGAAGTCTTGAGTTGGTCATCTTAGGCTTCTAAACTCTTTTTAAAGTCCTATTCCATAGTATATTCTACTATTACTACGACTACATACTAATACGACAACTACTGCTACTACCATATTCATATATTGCCCATTTCAAAACACAATTATAACAATGTTACCCAGAACGAGAAGTTCATTGAAGATAAATATTATGTGAAGGTTTGAAAATGCATAGGTAGATAGATATAGTGTAGGATTTAAGAAGGGACAGGTCTCCTGACCACGTGGGTCATGCCAGTATCTAACCCCAACCCTCCCCACATGTCTCCCACACATTTCACCAGACTCAAGTCAATTTGCACTTTGCATGGATCAGGGAGACCGGTCGCTCCACAGCTCCTGGTCCAATATTTAGACCAAAAATGATGTCTAGGTTATGAGCGTAACCGTGGTTCCCTGAGTAGGCAGTAGATTTATTATAAGAGGATCTGCCGATCATTATCAATTAGAAGTAATAGATTGCAGTTCCTGCGATAGAACCAAGTACCAACTATTCTGCAGCTAAGTGGTACTGTGTCACGTTGCGATCACCATGCCTTAAACTGAGCTATGGATTGTTTTTTGACGCTGTGTCTAAATAGTTACAGACACTATAATGGTTACTATGTGAATGGAAACGACTGTCACAGTGGTCATTCAACACTGTCATCCTGGGTACACAGAGTAGTTTAATATATAAGTAACAAATTGATTAATCGTTAATATATGCATATGTGTGGAGCTACATTTTGTAGGTGCTCTGCTTCTTGGTTCTTGCGTTGCATAATCCGAATATTCAGTTGCTATTTTTATAACGTGCGTATATAAATAAAACGACGGCTCCCGTTAAGGCACAGGAGCAAAAGGAACGCAAAGTCGCTAAAACGAATGAACGATCTTCAAAAAGATAAATAAAGAATATAAGCCATTTCCCTGAGGACATTCGTTGCCCGTTCTCGAACAAAATGAACTCTTCGTTCCGTTCTGTTCAGACGCCCACGCGAGTCAAAATGTTGATCTTGTTTTGTCTTACGAATCAAAGTCTATCTTCACCCCCCCCAGTGCTTCCTGTCTACAGTCTATACCCGTCAACAATGGCCGCCCGGTGGCGCGCTAGGAGATTGTGGTGCGTCGGGATCTGAACACGCTGCACGACGATTGTGTTGTATGTGCAAGCAATAGGTTTGTCGTTTTAAAGAGTAGCTGTATGGCTATAAAGTGAGGCGAAAAATGAATTCTCCCATGGAGAGAATGCTGCATTCTGGGGAATTTGGGTCTCCCCCCATCCCCATCCCCGTCCCCGCCCCTCCCTCTCGCTGAGGAGGGAGAGCCGCGGCGTTTGAATGCGCCGGGGATCCTGATGTTTATGGTCGGTTGTTTTTATGATTTACACCCGACGCCAGCCGCTGTGGCGCTTTAACAACAGCCCAGCTCTCAGATTTTTTCCATGCGCGGCTCTGTGTTAACGATTGGCTCATAAAAGCCCTGGGCGCACTTCTAAGGAGCCCTGCGATTGGTCCGAGGAATTTCAACGGAGGGAGGGGAGGGAGAAAAAAAAAAAGGCAAAGTGAGACTTCTGGCATTTTGTGTCTGAACACCCAAAAGAAATGAAATATGCAAAACTGTTAAACGGCCTCAAAAACAGAACTGTGTTGGTATTAGGGTCACGCTGGGTGCATTTATTTGAGAACCCTTCGCTGAGAGGATAATAATAGGTTCCCTAATGTGAGAAAATGGTACGGTCCTCGGAATTGTACCCAATGCAAAGTGACATGTCATTGATGTGTGAGCGGTGTGTCCCCTGGTGTTAATGGAGTACGGTTTGCCTTCAACGCAGCCCCACTCACCCTAATCAGAACAAGGCACTCCATGCTGGTCAGGCCATGCTAGTGTTACTACTAGTAGCCTCCATCCGTTTAAAGGAATCAATGGGAATTTATTTGGCATTTAGGCCCAGAGGCTTAGCCTAGAGTAGAGCTTCATCCGCTCTTAAATGCTAGTCAAGTTAGTCAAGTTACTTTTGTTCAGTATTGTTGCTTTTGTAGAGTCCAATAGTGGAGCTTTTTCCGTAGATTTATTCATGTCAACATTATTGCTTATCTATTTGTGTTTTCTTTCTTTTGTAAACGTTCTTTATCATTTCCTTCCTCACGCATTCTCAACAAAATATTAAAACGGGTTTCTCTGACTTGAGTATCGATGTTAACGTCGTAATGACAGGAAATTATTTTTCAGCTATCGCTAGACTTGTATTTTTGCTGGCTTGAGTATATTTTCTGTAAATTATTTGGGTCTGGTGGGGGGGGGGTGTATTTCACATTTCCCCCAACCTTTGACTGTTTTAGATTTTATTTTTCTGAACAGGACGACTTTTATAAAACCTCTGTGCATGATCCATCACGCCATTTAATTCAGATATGTGATGACGTGCGTGTGTGTGTGTGTGTGTGTCTGTGTGAGTGCGTGAAAGCATGTTTGTGTGTGTGTGTGTGTGTGTGTGTGTGTGTGTGTGTGTGTGTGTGTGTGTGTGTGTGTGAGAGAGAGAGAATGTATTCATAAGCCAGTGGTGAAACATCGCCTGCACGTAACAGTCCATATACTCACTTACTGGTGCATGTATTTAAATATACTGGATGTATTCAAGGGACAACAAAACCAAACCCCATGGTTTAATTTCAGTCATGTTCAGAACGTGGTCGGTACAGCTAACGTTGACAGTTGCTCCAGTGTTAATGGCTAATCTGTCTTGTGGGAATCAGTAAAAGTTAGTATTTCAGGATGTTTCGACTGGTTCTGCTGCTTTGCATCATGGTACTTGTAGTTATGATGTCATTGGTCATGATGTCATCGGCCTGGCTTTAGTTGCTTTTCTTTCTATTTTTAAACCTGCAGTTTGTTTGTTCGATTTTTGTTGTGTTTCCCAGTGCGCCACACAGCCATGACTACTGTAAAGCCAGCCTGCCCAGAGCTCCTCCTCCATAAATATACTTGAGTTATGCGTGAGCGACGTGGAGAGAAGGATGTTAAACTTGACGCCTGTGGTCACAGCCAGAGCCATGCTTCACTGTACGAAAGAGGGGGCCCAGGTGCATTCTGGGATAGCTACGGGGTGGCCAGCCATGTCCCCCTCTCCCCCCCATGAAGTGTGTTCAAAGTACTGTCCGGAAAGCAAGCTAATGTTGCTATCATTGAATGTGTTGTCGTAGTTCCACGCTGGACGATTGGCACATTGAGGTTCTGCAAGGTTCTCATCAACCACCTATCGGTCACCTGGCAAGTCAGGATGTAGCAATTGGTCAAAAATAATCCGAATTTCTTATATTGGTCAAACAAATAGGTCAGGGCCACTTTATAGACCAATGGGAACGAGGTACTCACTGATGGTCATAATTATTCAACCATAGTGATGGTTGTCATGCAGCCAGTTTCCTTCCTCCTCGTCTATGCACTCTTGTCGCATGTTGTCATTACAGAAAAAAAAAACCTGAACTTGTCTTACAGCGTAAGTCGAGCGAGCGTGCTGTTGATGAGCAGCAGTACACCACTGTATGCACTGTGAATTGGAAATAAATGATATTGTTTCATGTTTACGCAATCTTTTGTTGTTTTGTTATTTCAGTTTTAGTTTTAGTACATCGCTGCTTAAAATGAATCACGTCTGTAAATATACGAGACAATGTTGAGGTATGGAAGGGAATGTTTACAGTTTTAATTGTAGGCACGGACAACACCTTTCTAATGATCACAGACAACTTACTAGTTACTAGTATCGGCACACTTCTTATTCATTCATTAGACACCAAAATATAAAAAGGAAAGGTAATCTGTGTAATGTGTACATGTATCAGGTCAAATAAATATCACAAAATCTGTCAAATCACATTAAAATCAGACATATTACATCAATTTACATCCAGCATGCAGTAATACAAAAAATCAGACTCCAATTGTACACATATTTTACAATTTACAATACTTTTAAGCACCTGTCTGTCCAGTGGGTTCTCACATATCCTTAAATGTTAAATTATTCAACAGAGGAAGACAATTTAATCGATTACAGCTTACCAATTCTACTTCAAAAGCCTAGATTTGAAAATAATTATTGATAACTTAAGTAAAAGGAGTTTGAAGAAATGTGTGAATGTTTCACAACGACGCAGCAGGCTAGCTTGAAGCATGTATTCATTAAAAAGTCAAATCTTCACTGCTATTAATCAGTGTTTTTGTTACTTTGGTGTAAGCTGGGGCCACACTTTTTTTTCTGATCTGAAGTGATTACGATACGATCGAGCCTTGCACATTTAAAGGTGCTGTCGGTAAGATTTCAGTGTCATTTGTGATGAACGCTTTAGCCAGCCGTCTGCTAATGCTATTAGTGATCTTCAGGTACCACAGTGATATATTGCTGCCTCTCCTTCAACAAATGTACTCTTTGTAAGTCGCTTTGGATAAAAGC
>PIJE02008003.1:0-11388 GCA_002895965.2 Coryphaenoides rupestris | reverse complement strand
GTGTGTGTTTCGAGTCGAAGTCAGCGCCAGGAGCGGTGGGATCGCGACGTGACTTTGCGGCTCGACGGGAAGCACATTTCGTCAGCGTTGCTCCACACACAGAGCCTCCGCCGCCACAGTTCGCCTCCCAATGCTTTGTATTCCGGCGAGCGACTCCCGGCCCGGCGGCGCCGAACCGTGACTAATGTGGATCTACGGCGACGGCGACGGACGAAAAAGCGGCGCGAAGACCAGAAACGACCGAACGAAATGGGACTTCATCTGCACCTGATTGAGGTCCACATGTGAAAGTGGCCCAAATCGGAATTGAAAAGATCAGATTGCATCAGAATCCGAATCGGAATCGCTTTATTCGCGCCAAATGTACAACGTTGTTCCTTTGCTGACGTTGAGATTGCCATCTTTGCTTGTCCAAGCAGGAAATGTATAAGTTGTTTGTGTGTGTGTGTGTGTGCACATGTGTGTGTGTGTGCACGTGTGTGTGTGTGTGTGTGTCTTCTAGTCACGGCGTTTTCCATAAAGCAGGATCGGGGGTTTTGAGATAATCGAGTCACAAACTGTTCACCGCCCGCTGAACGGTGAGCTGAACGAATTCCGTCTTCCGAACGACGCGACGGCGTTGTCGTACGGTTCGCTCGGCGTCGGTCGGAGACGACGGTATAATAAAGAAACGCAGTCACGTCTCTCTCGCTCAAGGACTCGACTCGTCCGCTTCACCCGACCGCGGTACGAAACAACACCGGCGGGGGGGGGGAATAGAACAGACCAAAGGGAAGGAATAAAACAGAAAACAGACGAAGAGAACGAGAGCGATGAATAGATAGAGAGAGATAGAGAGAAGGAGAGAGAGAGTATAATCACTGTAATTACCTTGCCCTTTTTAAATTAGAGATCCACTGAAAGCTGAGCTATTCTGTTAACTTGGTAAACAACCGACCGATGTAAAGGTTGCAGCACAAAGAAGGCAGTTTTTTGTCATTTAAACACACATACTGTATATATATATATATTTATATGTCACCACGACAGCTCGCTGTTCCATATTTTAATTGCTTTGTTTTTTAATTCGCTGAAGTAAAGATCTTGATGAAACGCGTCAACGTAAATGTCGCGCATTACTGGAGAACAATTATTTCCAAAGTGTTTCTGATTTGTTTCTCTGCTATCCTACACATGTACAGTATGTTGGTACGTGAGGAACGCACGTCTAGAATCCTTCATCTCTTTCCACCCGAAAGCACTGGAACGTCTGGCGGGTGTCCACGGACCATATTTTGCCATTAGGCTCCAGCACTCGCCTCGACTTTGCTCTACTCGGGGGGGGGGGGGGGGGGGGGGAAAGCAAATTGAGACTGGATGGCGGAGTATAGATTGGTGGAGGTGGAGGTGGAGGTGACGAGAGGAGGACGGAGGAAGAGGAGGGCGGAGGGCGGCGCGGCGTCGCCTCCACACCCGTCGGGCTGATGAGGTCCCCGTGTCTGACATTTAACGCCCGTTGCTTTGTATGCGGCGCGTCGCAACGCTTTACATTTCGGCGGGGGAACGCCGCCTGCACACCATTATTCCGGAATCCAGAACTTCGGGCCCCCCGGATTCCGAACTTCGGACGGAATCGGATCTTCGGAATAAAACGATGAGAATATGACGAGAAGATACTGAATTATAAATGATAAAAGAAATTAGCTTTTTTTGCGGCGAGCGCCTGTAGCGGTCAACGGTGATTCCGAGCGAAGGTCGACAGAGGAGGAGGAGGAGAGAGGAGGAAGCCTATTTTTCCGTTAAACCCCAGTTCCCCAGCAGGGCGGCTCAGTTTCTGCACACACACACACACACACACACACACACACACACACACACACACACACACACACACACACACACACTCACACTCACACTCGCACACAACACCACACACACACACACACACACCCCGTCCAGAGCGGTGATAAAACGAGACACTAATCCCTGAGTGTAAAGACAGTGAAATGTTTCCTCCAATCCAGAGTGAGGGGCGGGGCCACGCAGAGCAGGGGAGGGGATGACGTAATGATCAGGAAGTGCAGACGAAGTCAAAACCGAAACTAAAGTAAGTCGACGTGGCGCCCACTCTCCTCTTCTGGAGACAGAGAAACAACACTTTTTAAACTAAATAGAGGAAAACATTATAAGGTGAGTTCTGCATGTTGACACATAATCCTCATTGAAGCTGACCTGTCTGGGCTTTCATGTTAGACCGGCCTGTTGGATGAAACATTTCTGCTTGGATTAACACACATAGTCTGTATGAAAAATACACACATTATGTCTTAGAGAGTTAAACGTGTTATTATTGACTTGTAATACATTACAAAATAATATGTCATACATTTTTTTAAACTTGATAAAACCAATGTTTTCCCAGAATGCCTCTGCTAACACTTCCTGGTCTGAGGGGAACTTGTCATGCTGCATCTGTCTGGATGTGTTCACCAAACCAGTTACCACAGCATGTGGACACAACTTCTGTAGAGGCTGTATTACCACCTTCTGGGATGACAAAATCCAGTACAAATGTCCTGTCTGCAACAAGCTTTTCCCCACAAGACCTGACATGCAGGTCAATACCAACATGTCAGAGATGGCGGATCAGTTTAGAAGGTCTGTACGAGTAAAAGAGCAGCCTAGTGTTGCACCAGGAGAAGTTCCCTGTGACGTCTGTACCGGGACCCAGCTGAAGGCCGTGAAGTCCTGCCTAGTGTGTCTTACCTCTTACTGCCACACCCACCTGGAGCCACACCAGAGAGTCCCAGGCCTGAAGAGACATCGGCTGGTCGAGCCTATGGACCGTCTGGAAGACAGGATGTGTAAGAAACACAAACGACTTCTGGAGCTCTTCTGGGACTGGACGGCGGAGGAGGTCCGTGCTCCGTCATACGTAGAGACGCGAGCAGATCCCTGGATCCAGCTGAAGAGACACCTGCACCTGGAGATGAAAGAAAGCACCTCTACAGATGTGTAAGTGTTTATTGATTCATCACAACAACACAACTAACTATTTAGATAGAAAGTCCGTCCACACAGCAGGAGGTGAACGTCCGTTCATTCAAATCCTACTGGTGATCGAAGATGATGGTTGACATCATGTACCTTACGTAATATTAATATGTTAACCCACACACATCACTATATCCTAATGTGAAATCCAATTGGTATTCAATATTGTTTATCGATATATTGAATCATTTGGATTATTAGTAGATGTCATTATTGTTTGACATATCATATCATAATCAATAATACTGATGTAACTGAATAATAGTCATGATATGTGCATTTAATATTCTATATACAAATATTATTTCATTGTGGTTATAAATAATAAATAAATGTTATTATTATTGATCATATCATTTACATTAGACATAAATACACAACATAATACACCAACATAATAATCAGGATACTGCGAGTCATAATTTGTTTGTACAGGGTATATCTATAATGTGAGAGAGAGAGAGAGAGAGAGGTTCTGAATATTACAACAGGTTCAATACTCCTGAAATACTCCAGCTGAGACCCATCACTCAGAGAACACAATCATTCTGACCTTTTTCTAATGAAATATTGAATGCAACAAATGACATCTAAACTATAAGACTCAACATGTTGTATTGGTGTCAACAGGACATACTAAACATCACTTGCAGGTTATTTAAATGACTCCTATGTTGATGGACTCCCTCATCAGTGTATTTCTGTGTGCTTCAGCAGACTAATCATGTCTTGTTCTCCCATCAGATGGCTGTGAACTCACACTGGACCCAAACACAGCCAACAGACACCTCTCTCTGTCTGAGGACAACAGAAAGGTGACGTGGGTTAGAGAGCAGCAGTCTTATCCTGATCACCCAGATAGGTTTGACTACTGGCACCCAGGTGTTGTGTAGAGAGAGACTGACTGGCCGCTGTTACTGGGAGGTAGAGTGGGAAAGGATGGGTTTATATAGGAGTGACATACAGAGGAATCACAAGGAGAGGAGGGGGTGCTGACAGCAGGCTTGGAGGGAACAACAAGTCCTGGAGTCTTGAGTGTGATGATGATAGTTACTCTGTCTGGTTCAACGGTAGTAAAACAGACATCCCTCTCCGCCCCTCCGGCTCCAACAGAGTACGAGTGGATGTGGACCGGCCTGCTGGCACTCTGTCCTTCTACAGAGTGGCCACACATGGAGGAGACTCCCCAGACACACTGACACACATCCACACCTTCAAGTCCACATTCTAATATTTAATAAGGGTGCTGGTGTTATATGGTTAGCATAATATAGGAAATCAAAACTAATAATTTAAGATTGATTGAAGAACCTAGGGCCCTGCCCTCTTTATTATAGGGGTAAAAGGGCTACACAAACTTAGTTGAGCTCACTGTGTCTACCCTTCATCTGTCTGTGTGTCTCCTGTTCACCACATCGTCATCCTCCTCCTCCTCATTTTCCTCCTCCACCTCCACCTCCACCTCCACCTCCTCCCAGTCTGGCTGTGAGTTGTCCTTATTTTCTCCTCCTCTGGTGTAATGAATGAATCAATGTAAACAATGGTACAGTAAATAAGTGTGTGTAATTGCAACAGTAACACACACACACACACACACACACACACACACACACACACACACACACACACACACACACACACCGCACTTAAGGAAAAGGAAATCACTGCCAGGAGGGAAAAACCACCACATAGTTGCCGTGTTTTCAATCCCAAATCAAATATCCATTCTTTGCCTTGCACTAACACTCCTGACATAATCAGAAGCCTTTTGTGTGAAACCCTGTGAGCATTTTGTTTAGGTCGGGAAAAGAGACAATATACAGACTAATATAGTCTGGTCTCTGATTGGCTGATGTAAATATTGCACCCTTCTCTTCTCTCTGACATTTTAATTCCCAGACACCCTCAGAGGTACGACGGCAAACACAATGAATGTGGAAGAAAGAGACGCTCATCAGGTTTGTACGTATGTTTGTGTGTGTGTGTGTGTGTGTGTGTGTGTGTGTGTTTGTCAACTCCTATCAGTCATTCACGTAAAAGGTTGTTACCCTTAATTTTGCATTTACTACATTCTGCATGTATTCACACGCATTTAAAGGAATACTATAATTATATACAGTATATTCTGAGTCCTCATTCTCTCTCTCTCTCTCTCCCTCCTTATGTCTCTCTCTACTGTAGTTATTTAATTCTCTCTCTTGTTCCGTCTTGCCACCCTCCCAGGCTGAGGCCTCCGGGCTGTAGGCCCCAGACCAGGGCTTGGATTTCTCTCTGCCCACGCAGCAGGAGAGGGGCAGGGGGGGAGCGCGGCGGGGAGGAGGGCCTGCCCTGACAAGCACCAGATGGAGGATCCCTGCTGCCCCCCCAACCTCCAGACTGAGATGACCTCACCTCGGAACGGAGGAATGCCAGCAGCCCCGGGCATCAGAAGGTGTGTGTGTGTCTGTGTGTGTGTGTGTGTGTGTGTGTGTGTGTGTGTGTGTTGTATCAGTGGGGTTGTTGAAACAGCAACCAGACACCGGAAAAAGTATCGTTTACAGTACAGTGTGCGGTGTACTCAAGATGAATATTCTAAGGGGGAAACTTTCCATGGAAATGTACTAATTATTGGGAAAAAAACCCCGATAATGAACTGCAGATAGCGAAACAGGTGGCGTCTCGGTGTCTCAACCAACTCAGGCTCAACGGCGTGCGAGCCACATGGGTGCTGTGCCTCGTAGCAGCCCGGGTTCGACTCCCATCCGTCCGACGTCATTCCCTGTCTTTCAACCCACGTGTCTGCCTCTCTCCATTCGCTGCAAGTCCACCGCACAACAGTGCAACATGCATGTTCACATTTTTAATTGTACATAACAACCCCAAAACTTGCCTGCTTGCCTTGCAAATCAAAGTTTTCCGACTATTTTTCTTACCTTCTTTCTTAGCTGTGGATGTTATTGAGCTACAAGTTTAACTTGTTCTGAACATCTCGCGCTGCCATTGCCCAATGTCACTTCTGAGTCAAATCACTCCATAATCTCTTTTAAATTCCTTATTCCACGAGTGGTAGGCTACAATGACTGGCTGTTTTAAAATATAACTAATATTGAAACAGAATAACCCAGACAGTCTCATCTACGAGACGTTAAGGCCTCTTCCAATACTGACAGCTGGGCTCATAGCTTGCAGGTTTGCTTAGTGGCCTATAAGGAAGGCGCTGCAACGAGACGCGACATGGGATGGATCGTCACTTAATTTAAACTTTTTGTTTCCTTTAGTGAGAGTGTGTGTGCGTGTGTGTGTGGTGTGTGTGTGTGTGTGTGTGTGTGTGAGATGAACCTTTATTGATGGCCTATCTCTAACAGACAATGCCTATTTTATGTGCCAAAAGAAACAACAGGCAGTAAAAATGATTAAACTAAATAAATAAATATCCTAATGTAGAATGCATAAGCCTATAGCTGCCTATGTTTTGGCAAACAGTTAAAATAAAAAATAAATTTAAAAAAACGGCATATAGGCTACATGTGCCTCGTAAGCCATAGGCTATCAATCACCCCCACAAACTTAAATTAGACAATGAAATATGCCATCCCTCTTTGAACAAACATACATTCTGACCAGGCTAATTCTGACCAATGTCCCAAATAGCCCATGGACTTTAGATCAACCCCATCACCAACTTGAATTATAATGAAATATGCCATCACAGTCGCGACAAACTTCTGGCAAACTTCTGCGTCACTTGGCCTTAAGCGACGCGCCTCGGAACATAAAAGCCAGGCCAAATAATTAAGACACAATATGTCTAGAATAGAATAAACCAATAAACAACGAACATTACCTCAATTCCTTGGCATTGTGGTGCGCCCAAAACGCCAGCTATGAACGTAGACTAACCATGAAAATGATTCAGCTGACCGAACTCAAATGCTTAGACATGGGTTTGTTTAGAGTCTGTAGTCTGCACTGAAGAACCGGGAAGAACCATCGGCTGAACACACGACAACATTCAGTTGGGGATCGATTGAGTTGTTTATTACCGTGATGCTTTATTCACAAATACAACAGAAAAACAGTCAGCTACATGTGCACAATAAACAGACGGATTAAAATAGCAGAATTAGCAGACATTACAAATCATAAGCAGGTGAACACGTATCTTTAACACGTGAACATGTTCCGCTGCCGTGTTGTTCCCAACACAACACGAGGAGTCAATATTCTGTTTAAAGTCGTTCACAACATGAACATCTTTAGCTTTTCCCATAAACCACTTGCATTATGAATTTAATATTACATCTGATTTAAATCAGGTTTCATGTGAGGCTCAGAGGAATAAACTGATATCAGAGCCTGTTAATGTCTGAAAATATCTAAAATAGTGTAACATAAAAAAGTATTATTTAAAATACAACAAACGTTTCATCAGGAATGAGAACCCCCCCCCCCCCAGATTGTGTGTGTGTGTGTGCGTGTATCTGTATTTATTTATGTATTATATATGAGTGTGTGTGTGTGTGTGTGTGTGTGTGTGTGTGTGTTTATTGCTCCAACCGACACAGAGTCACTGAGCTACTCCACCCACATAACCCAAACCCAGGGAGGAGGTCCTCCTGGGTGAATGTGGACTTGAAGGTGTGGATGAGTGTCAGTGTGTCTGAGGAGTCTCCTCCATGTGGGGACACTCTGTAGAAGGACAGAGTGCCAGCAGGCCGGTCCACATCCACTCGTACTCTGTTGGAGCCGGAGGAGCGGAGAGGGAGGACTGTTTTACTACGGTTGAACCAGACAGTGTAACTATCACCATAACACTCAAGACTCCAGGACTTGTTGTTCATTCCAAGCCAGCTGTCAACACCCCCTCCTCTCCTTGTGATTCCTCTGTATGTCACTCCTATATAAACCCATCCTTTCCACTCTACCTCCCAGTAACAGCGGCCAGTCAGACTCTCTCTACACAACACCTGGTAGTAGGAGTCAAACCTATCTGGGTGATCAGGATAAGACTGCTGCTCTCTAACCAGCGTCACCTTTCTGTTGTCCTCAGACAGAGAGAGTTCTCTGTGGACTGTGTTTGGGTCCAGTGTGAGTTCACAGCCATCTGATGGGAGAACAAGACATGATTAGACTGCTGAAGCACACAGAAATACACTGATGATGGACTTCATCACATAGGAGTCATTTAAATAACCTGCAAGTGATGTTAGGATGTCCTGTTGACACTAATAAAACATGTTGAGTCTTATAGTTTAGATGTCATTTGTTGCATTCAATATTTCATTAGAAAAAGGTCAGAATGATTGTGTTCTCTGAGTGATGGGTCTCGCCTGGCGTATTTCAGAGTATTGAACCTGTTGTAATATTCAGACCTCTCTCTCTCTCTCTCTCTCTCACATTATAGATATAACCCTGTACAACAAATTATGACTCGTAGTATCCTGATTATTATGTTGTGTATTATGTTGTGTATTATGTCTAATGTAATGATATGATCAATAATAATAACATTTATTTATTATTTATAACCACAATGAAATAATATTTGTATATAGAATATTAAATGCACATATCATGACTATTATTCATTACATCAGTATTATGATTATGATATGATTATGTCAAACAATAATGACAATACTACTAATAATCCAAATGATTCAATAATGATATAACAATATGAATACCAATTGGATTTTACACAATTAGGATTAATTGTGATTGTGATGGTTAACAATATTAATATACGTAAGGTACATGATGTCAACCATCATCTTCATCACCAGTAGGATTTGAATGAACGGACGTCACCTCCTGCTGTGTGGACGGACTTTCTATCTAAATAGTTAGTGTGTGTTGTGATGAATCAAACTCAACACTTACACTTCTTTAGAGGTGCTTTCTTCATCTCCATGTTCAGTGTCTCCTTCAGCTGATCCAGGGATCTGCTCACGGTCTCTACGTATGACGGAGCACGGACCTCCACCGCCGTCCAGTCCCTGGTGGGTGGAGGCTTCTTCAGGGATCTGAAGGTCTGGAGGAAGTGGAGGTGGTCTTCAGTGTCTGAGAGCTGCTTCACCTCTGAGCTTCTAGCGGTCAGATCTTCTATTTCCTTCTCCAGCTCTTTGATGAGGCCTTCAGCTTGTTTCTTGGTGGATTCCAGTTCCTCTTTAACCATTTGCTTGAGGTCTTCCCGGCACTTTTCAATGCGGCGTATCAGAGCAGTGAGGACCTGCTCACCATCGGCTATCTCTCTGGCTGCGACTGCTTGGCTGAGTTTTACTGTGTCTTTGACCTCCAGGATCTTTTGTCGTCTCTCCTGGATCATCTGCTGAACTTCAGACTCCATCTTCCCCAGCTGGGCCATCTTCACATCATATTCCTCCTTCAGAGGTACAACAGGATGGGACTTGTGGTCCGTCTCTGTGCAGGACTGACACACACACACCTGTTCAGTCCGACAGAAGAGCTCCAGAAGTCGGTCGTGTTTCTTACACATCCTGTCTTCCAGACGGTCCATAGGCTCGACCAGCCGATGTCTCTTCAGGCCTGCGACTCTCCGGTGTGGCTCCAGGTGGGTGTGGCAGTAAGAGATAAGACACACTAGGCAGGACTTCACGGCCTTCAGCTGGGTCCCGGTACAGACGTCACAGGGAACTTCTCCTGGTGCAACACAATGCTGCTCTTTTACTCGTACGGACCTTTTAAACTGGTCAGCCATCTCTGATAAGACGGTATTGACCCGTAAATCAGGTCTTGTGTGGAAAATCTCATTGCAGACAGGACATTTGTACTGGACTTTGTCATCCCAGAAGGTGGTAATACAGCCTCTACAGAAGTTGTGTCCACATGTTGTGGTAACTGGTCTGGTGAACACATCCAGACAGATGGAGCATGACAAGTTCTCCTCAGACCAGGAAGTGTTAGCAGAGGCCATTCTGGGAAAACATTGGTTTTATCAAGTTAAAAAAATATATGACATATTATTTTGTAATGTATTACAAGGCAATAATAACACGTTTAACTCTCTAAAACATAATGTGTGTATTTTCATACAGACTATGTGTGTTAATCCAAGCAGAAATGTTCATCCAACAGGCCGGTCTAACATGAAAGCCCAGACAGGTCAGCTTCAATGAGGATTATGTGTCAACATGCAGCACTCACCTTATAATGTTTTCCTCTATTGAGTTTAAAAAGTGTTGTTCTCTGTCTCCAGGAAGAGAGAAGTGGCGCCACGTCGACTTACTTTAGTTTCGGTTTGACTTCGTCTGCACTTCCTGATCATGACGTCATCCCCTCCCCTGCTCTGCGTGGCCCCGCCCCCTCACTCTGATTGGAGGAAACATTTCACTGTCTTTACACTCAGGGATTAGTGTCTCGTTTTATCACCACTCTGGACGGGGGTGTGTGTGTGTGTGTGTGTGTGTGTGTGTGTGTGTGTGTGTGTGTGTGTGTGTGTGTGTGTGTGTGTGTGTGTGTGTGTGTGTGCGAGTGTGAGTGTGTGCGAGTGTGCGAGTGCGAGTGTGTGTGTGTGTCTCACCAGTTAACCGTTCGAACCACGGCCGTGAAACACACACGCACACACACGCAAACACACACACACACACACACACACACACTCTCTCACACACACGTGCACGTAAACACACACCTACTTGTACGCGCACACACACGCAAACACACGCACACACACACGCAGGTGAAGGCAGACGACAGCAGCAGGCACGTCAGCGTCCACACGGTGAGGTCTACAGGCAGGGGGGTGGTTAAGGTGAGCGCTGTACCACAACGCTTGAACAGTACACACAACCACTACATTACATTTACATTACATTTACATTTACATTTAGGGCCATTTGGCAGACGCTTTTATCCAAAGCGACTTACAAAGAGTACAATTTTGAATGAATGTTGTTGTGAATACATAACTCTCCTGTGTTTAGTCTGTTTAAACACGATATAAACACGATATATAATTATATACTATTATAATAACAGCTATGCTTATCAGTCTGAGAAGTGCCTGTTATGAGTGTGGCAGGTCTGAGTCATCGCTGAGTTCCCTGTGGTCAGATTAACTCCCCGCTGTATTCATTTCTTGTCAAGTTTGAGTTTTAATTAGTTGAGCTCAGTGTGTCTACCCTTCATCTGTCTGTGTGTCTCCTGTTCACCACATCGTCATCCTCCTCCTCCTCATTCTCCTCCTCCACCTCCACCTCCGCCTCCACCTCCTCCCAGTCTGGCTGTGAGTTGTCCTTATTTTCTCCTCCTCTGGTGTAATGAATGAATCAATGTAAACAATGGTACAGTAAATAAGTGTGTGTAATTGCAACAGTAACACACACACACACACACACACACACACACACACAC
>PIJE02008001.1:0-11393 GCA_002895965.2 Coryphaenoides rupestris | reverse complement strand
GATCCCACCGTCCTAGAGCCCAAACCTCACACCCCCATCACCAAGCCGCCTCACAAACAGAGGAGTACAAATGCCCCCCCCGCCCACCACACACAGACACACACACACACATGCGCACGCACACGCCATACTTTTCTTTCCCACCCCCCACGCCATCTCTCTGCTCCAACCAGGCTGAAGACAAGAGGACTTGGAACGGGATACAAAAAAATACAAATAAAAGCCTTAAGACAATGATGTTTGTCCGACTTACACGCACACACACTCTCTCACACACACACACACACACACACACACACACACACACATGCACATACACAGGCATCCCCTCCCCATCCCCCATCCACATATCCACTTCTCTCTTCTTTCTCTTTCCAACATGAGAATCTAAACACACAGACAGACACACACAGGACTTGTTTGCGGGATGTATTGACTGTGTTCACGCGCTGGCGGGGCGGGCGTGGCAGCGATGCGTACAGACCAGGGTTCCAGCAGGCCGACGCAGGCCGAGGGGGAGCCCTGAGGGACCCCCCTGAGGGACCCCGGGACACAGAGCCTGGTTGGATTGTAGTAGTTTTTTTATTTTTTAATGTAGTTCTCTTTTCTTTGTGGACAACAACCACACCCTCCTCCTCCTCCCCTCCTCCTCCCCACGCCCCCTCCAAGATGACTCTGGCGTCTGTGTAAATGACGTCAGGATTTGCCCACTGGTGAAATACTTATGAAGGGATAATGTGGGTTGGTGGGGTGGGGGGGGATACATAGTTGAATGATTCTATTGCTAAATGATGTTCTGTATGTATAAAAAAAAGTAGTCGTTGACATTACATTTAGCCAAGTTGTGTTGCCAGATTCTCTTCTTCTCGTTCTTTTCTATAATATATATTCTCCAGACGTCGTGTCTGTATCGATGAAATGTCGCGCTTTCCTTTGCACTTTGAAACGGTGAATCAAAGTTCTGTCGCACCATGTTGATTGTTGATTGTTGGTTTTTTTTGTATTTGTTTTTATTTAATTTTTTTGGACATTGCTTTCGAAGTATCTGCAGGTTTCAGATGATATCTGCAATGTATATTTTTGTACTTTTGTCTTTTTTTTTTAAAATTAATTTATTGTCTGTTATTTATATGAAGGATGTAGAAAATGTTTTCACGAGTCAAATTATTTAAGGATGGTTTTCTTTGTGTGTTTGTGTCGCGTTTTAATTTATTGACCATTTACAATTCTTGATAAACTTTCGGTGGACATTCACCGCTTCTCCTGGCTTTTGGAGGAGAAAGCTTTGTAACATATGTTTGAAAAAAAAAAAATGATTTAACGTAATTTAAGAATGTAGACTAGCCTCTCTGAGAGGAAACAGACCCCTTTTGTTGGTTATCGTCAACTCCTCCTTGTGTGTACGAAGACTTCAGACGTCCCAGCCACTCGTCCTGTAAATACCAGTTCACCAACATGCTTATTTACAAAAGAAAAAGGACAACAACAAAAAAGACAAAAAAAACAAAACAGGGAAAACCTAAGGAGGATACCTAATCTTAGCTTTGACCTCGTAAGGTTGTTTGCATGTTCAGCATTTGTCTTTTCTTTGCATGTTGTCGTTACAATTGATCTCCTCCTTGTTCGACCCCCCCGCCCCCCACTCCTAGTTCTGTTGTTTCTTAGGATTTTTCCGTTCGAGTATTCTTCTTCATTTCTGTATTTTGACGCGCATCCGTGTTCAATTCACTTTTGTTCTTCAGATTTAGGTTTTTTGTTTGTTTCTCCCCCCTTGTATGTAGCCTCCTCCCCCCTCTCTCTCCCCCCCCTCCCCTGGCCCCTAGAAGCCCTCCCTTCTCCTCTTGGGTCCGCTGTGTACTCACAGTGAGCCGTGCGATGCATCCACCCCTGTTCATGCTCTCACCGAGGGCCTCCTGGGGGGCCAACGTGTGCTGTACATGGACACCTCTGCCGGCCCCCGGACTGGCATTGGTATACGCGAGAGAAAAATAAAAGCAATACCTATCCTTGTTGGCTTTTCCTTTTTATTTTGATGGATTATTATTTTCTGCTGTGTTGGAGGAAGGGGAGGCAATGGGAGTGGAGGATGGGGGGGGGAGTGGGGGATGGGATATGAGAGAGCACATGAAAGATCGACTTGGATCCGGGAGAGCTTTAGCAGCGAGCAGGTGAACTACTGGCAAATGTATTACCTTGTGATGTAACTGAACAACTTCAGTGCTAAAAAAAAAGGAAATAAAACCTGTTTACTTTGGAGGCTGCTTCAGAAACATCTGTGAGGGGTTCACTCGGATGCCAGGATATCTTTCAGTCACGGTTTTATTTAAATATTACACCCAAAACGCATTATGTACATATTTTACACTGCTATCTACATGCACCGTACACAAATCAATTATGGCTTGAACACGTTTCTATTCAAAATGATGAACTATTGTATAGTGTATCTAGTTTTGCTAAGCAATAGTGTGATGCTCTATTTTTATGCACTCCCAATGCCACCATGTGTGGTGGGATGGTTGGTACAGCTGTCTGTCTGTCTGTCCATCTGTCTTTCTGTCCATCTGTCTTTCTGTCTGTCTCTTATTCCATACAAGCTGGGTACAGAGTGTGGAGTCTGTGGACCAGCGTGGCTTCCAGGTCCTTCAGAAGGAACATCTGCTCCTGGCTGAGCCCTCTGTGGCGGCGGTGCTGGTGCTGATGATGGTCCGTCGACGGGGAGAAGGCGTCCTGGTCGACTCCTCCCAGGAGGAGCCGGTGGAAGTCCTCCCTCTCCAGAAGACGCTCCATGTGCCCAGAGTAACCATACTTTTCCCTGGTCTCACAGAGACCATAGTCTATAGGAGTAAGGGACTTCACTCCTATATGGACCTCACACGTATGTGACGATCCCCAAACTTCTTCCACGGACTTCCTTGTTGAAAGCCTGGAAGATATCGACCGACTTAAGCAGGGTAATACGGGAGCAAAGCCTGGCGAACCGACTACCGCCCGCCTTGCTCATACCAAGCTCCTTGAGTATGTTGGAGGCCGTCCGGCTGCGTTGAAGCCTCCTATTATACCAAGCCCTTGAGTATGTAGTCTGATAGAAAAGCGTTTAAATAGAATAACATCGCCACGGTCCCATGTGTCCTCCTGATGCCGTCGCCACCTCAACTTCGCCACCTCAACTTCAATTTGTGTTGTCGCTGTGCATATTGTTGTTAAAGGTGAAGTTATCGTGCGCCGACCTTGGCTGCCTGATAGATCTGGACGCTGTTGTCCAGGGTCAGGCTTTGGGACACTTGGATTTCACAGCACCTCTTCAGCCCTTTAATTTGAAAGAAATTTGCCACTGGGAGCAGCTGAAATACAAACGCAAAACACTCATGTTATAGATGGACTGCCTCAACACTCTATGGGGAGAAACACTTCCAAAGAGGCAGGCAGGCAAGGCCCCGAATCGTTACCTTCACAGCATCTGCGTGTGACAAGCTAACGCCCTCGGTTCCCCCGCAGTACAGGGACTTCATCATCATCTGGAGAGAGAGAGAGAAGTGCCCAGTAGATCTTCACAAACAACTTCTATCTCCCATCCGGGTTCACAGCCGCAGTACATGGGAACCTTCATCATCATCTGGCAGAGAAGGGAAGTCCTTCTGCCGCCTATGGTACAGGAGTACCCAGCGTGAATGAAGCCCAATCAATAGTTGTGACGGCATATTCATACCCGGAAGAGTTTTTGGGATTTCCCTACTATGATGAATCACATTTAACAGGTAGTGATATATGTGGGAATACCTCCTTCAGTTTCTGGTCCCTAACGTAAAATTTTCAAGCGAGAAGGAGCCCCCTCCTATTAACCAGGAGGTGACAGTTGGGAATCATTTTCATCCTTTCTGCGCCGCTGTGTTTGAAGACAGCCAGGGAGCCGAAGACCACAAAAGAAGAAACGGTGGAAACGACTGCGTAATGAGATCTCATTACTGGCACGGATCCAGTCCAAGATATACACAAGTCAGATGATTGATCGTTGTTCGCCCGCTCATTAACTGTCCTCGTCTACCCTGTTTGAGCGAGCATCAGTTCCATTTGCTATACATCATCCTGTCACGCCTTTGAAACAACAAAAAAAGATGGAATAAAACAAGCACCAAGAAACCTTGATGCCACTCGTATCCGACAGCCGAATTCATGTGCAAAATCGTTGCTTGACTTAAATCTCAACCGCCACCAAATCTTTTGTGGCCATGTGGAAATATGCGACCCAGACTACCTTTCCCTTGCCACGGTTCCCTCCCGCAGACCCATGGCCAACCAGGCAGAAGTGAACGTCGCCTCCTACCGCCACAGGGGTCCATGCCCCACATTAACTAAAGACCGCCTTTTGTTTGAATACACCCTTGGCCATATCTGCCGGTTCTTATCACCATGCAGGGAAAATCCCCGTTCTAGATAGTCTGCGGTTGTCGAGAAGGATGGTCACAGAAGACGGAAATCGTTCCTCCTACCTAGCGAGGTAATGAGCTAGCGCCACACTGACCGGAGACCTGGCTGGCTGTACGTGCACATTGGTCTGCAGGGTGGTGTCCAGCCAGGTAGTGGGGGACAGAAGTAACTCACGTAAACTCTTTTATCTTTAATAAAAGGTAAGTAATACTGTGAGCACATCTATTAGTACACTCAATCGATTCATATCATTAGGCCGAACCAGTAGTTAGAGAGGAACGAGAAAAGTGGCCAGTAGTTCCAAACTATAGTCACAACATACAATGTAACTATACTCACCACCGCTGTCACTTATCACCTGCCTGAAAACCCAGAGAATATCTCTGACATTGGTTGAAAAGTGTTACTTGGATGAAAATCTACTATTAAAGTAATCTTTCTAAGTTAATTAAATAGTACCAAAGCACAGCCATATCCATATTATGCAGATATGGCTCCATTTTAACCCTGATAGGATCTGAGTCTCAGAAAAACCTGATTTGTGTAAATAACACGTCACCAATTACATTGCCTCTTGAGACTTAGTTACGTCGGAGGGTAATGATGTACAGAAAAATAGAAGTAACCTATTCAAAGATTTGGTAATTTTTTAATACAGTAGGTTCGTGTCACACTGTATCGTCTCCCAAGCTATACTACATTCTAAAATGTTTCTTTCCCAAAGGCTGCGGAGTTGTTGTGCCATAGGCTTGCGTACTCCATAAACACAGTCTTAACTAGATGTTATTAGTTCTATCGTAGAGAACACACCTCTCAGAGGCCGACATCAAGAGCACCCTGTGGGCGTAAAAGGGTCGCCCCTCCACCATGAACGTCACATCCGACATGTCCTTATTGTTGAGGAAGTGGACGTCTGGACGGGAAGAGAGAAATGATTCGGTCAGCAAGATGGTGGGTGTTTGTTGCATAGAACTTTTCTCTCAACATTCCCCCTGGGAGGGAGACATTTTAAATGCTTTACCGAGTTGTGTAGACAAACTGACGTCGAGGAAAGGAACGGGTGGAACAGGAGCGGCGCCATAGCAGTGAGAGAACACAGAGGCCAGCTTCTTGATAATCATGTAGTCCTACGACGAGAAGACAAAACCGGCTTAATACAGTAGTAGGTGGCACCCAGTAGTAGGCACCCAGAGGTGCACAGAACCTAAAAACAGTCATCTTCATCCACTAGCCTGATTAAAAAACACTCACCACAGCCTCTAGCTATACCATCCCGCTGTATAGACACGCGTCTCATTCTTTGTCAGTGAGAGAGAAGAGGTGCACAGAAAAAAACAGTCATCTTCATCCACTAGCTCCTGTTGCATGAGAGGAGGCTAGGATTGTTTCATTTGGAAACACGTAGAAGTGAAACGAAATAAAGGGACATCACAGCAGAAAAGATACAAAATAGATATGAAGCAGAGTATGAAATCAGCGCACCGCAGCAGGCAAGGTAGTAGTGGTTGTATGGAGCATGTGTACCTTGCTGTCGACCAGCATGCCGAACATGAGCGGCAGGCCGCTGGAGATGAGCTCCTGGCTGTAGTCGTCCACCCTGACGGTGGGGAACTCTGTGAGCAGCGAGAGGGTCACCTCATCCCGGGAGAGCTGCTGGGCTCTCTGGAGGGACTCCAGCCACACATGCAGCCTCCAGGGAACGCCTGCATAGAGGACAGAGGAGAGGAGGTCTGGTCAGACCCAGAAGACCCGTCCACTCGAAAATGAAGTCGAATTCACCGCTATACCGCTACAAGGCAGTATGGTACAGCCCACACACCCATGGTTCTGAGCTCCATGGTCACGTCCAGGTAGCCGTGTTCAGCGCTGTAGTATGCGGCCTGTTGAAGGGCTTTCATCCTGGCCTTGCGTGACCCCGGATCGGGACCCGTGGGCGGGC
This sequence comes from Coryphaenoides rupestris, assembly GCA_002895965.2. Taxonomy (NCBI): domain Eukaryota; kingdom Metazoa; phylum Chordata; class Actinopteri; order Gadiformes; family Macrouridae; genus Coryphaenoides; species Coryphaenoides rupestris. The sequence goes on along the minus strand of PIJE02008001.1, from coordinate 5,026 downwards.
CCGACAGCGAAGCGTCGCGGGCGGTCGACTGTTTGCGAGGACTCGGAGCCTCCGTTGGGTCTTCCACCCCCTCGGCCAGGATCTCCTCCAGAGACAGGATGTCCTCCCGTCTCTGCTGGGGCTGCAACAGCAACCTCCTCAACACGTTCCTGGTGGGAGGGACCAAAGGTTGCATCGAGAAGGTACCTAGGTATTGGTTCTTAAAGCATTGAGTATACTATTGGTATAATCCAGTGTTGTTCTCATGAAGAATGGTGTGCAGTGTGGTAGCTGTAGACGGTATTGCACACCTGTGTCCGTGTGCGGCAGCCTGGCTGAAGCAGTTCATGTCCTCGTTGAGCGGCGCGGTCAGAGAATGCCCATGAGGCACTCGGAGCAGCGGGTCCGCCCCGTGCGCCAACAGCAGGCTCACCAGCTCATAGTGACCTGGAGGAACAATAACACACAAACTCCTGATTGAGTTTCATGTCTGAAGCTGCTGATACTGATAGTTTATGTGTGTAATCTACGGGCTGGAGGAGCGAGGCAGGGGGCCGCACCTGCGGCGGAGGCCAGCTGAAGGGGCGTCTCGGCGCAGCTCTCCTGGTCGTCCATCAGGGCTCCACCCTCGGGGTCTGCTCCCGCCTCCAGCAGCAGCTACCAGGAACCGGGAGAGCAGTGGATCACATATTCCATGTTGAATATCGCCATCCACCATCCAAAACCACCATCAACAGCCTTGACCACAACACCTTCATGTGGCAATATGTCAACATGTTGGTTATCTTTACTGCATAGAGAAACAGCCCTCAGCATTGCGGAAGTGATGACCAAGCAGGTAGAAGAATTTATAGTTCCCTACACACCTAATGAATGAGAGTAATGTCATAATTGAAAGTTCAGCCCTTTAAAACCAGAGAAAAGACTAATTCACGACCATGATACAAAGACAAAACTAAAATCTTTAAAGGTGCGATCTTTGAGACGGATGAGTGACGGATGTCCGGCATTTCCGAAAACACAGAAGAGCAAAACTGACTAACTACTCTCTTAACTAGGTAGCGAGTTTCGGACACGCTGAGAACATCCTTTCTTCACGCCACGATCGCGATGCAGGTATGTGCCTATGATTGTCCGGCCATATTGGTCAAGGCATCTCAGCACCCCGCTGTCTGAAAAGGCTTCGTGAGCCAATAGTACGCCGCCACAGAGGGCACTGAGCTGTCAATCGGAAGCAATTAAGTTGATCTTTCCTTCCTGGTAAGGTCACCGTTGGACAGTAGTCTCACGCAGTTAGGTGTGCGGAACCGACTGAAACAGACTCCACGTCTCGTAGTACCAGCTCCAAACTCCAGTAAGCAAAAGTGCTCCAGAACAACCACCCAGCTTGTCAATGCGAAACAAAGTAACCTAAAAGACTATAAATCGATCGAATAGTGAGAATGGAAGCAAGCAAGTAAAGCTAGATGGATGCTCAGAACAGTAAGATAGGCATCCATGAATAAAGCTCTATAACCATGGACACTCAGAACAGGGCCAGTACTGGACTTCTGTCTGAGTATCTCCACTACACCACTCAATACCCACTAACCAACAAATATTGGTGGCACTATAGCTGGGGCTTGTGCAAGTGCCGTAAAAACCAGCAACCAATGGAATTAGGGATGGAAGGCAGGACTAATATGGATCGATCTAGTGCATGGCAAATAGATAATTACTAAGAATGTAGCCTGAACTACTTAATAAACATAGTTTAATTTGGAATAGCACCTATTAACCAGTCTACAGTACATTCAAACATACACCACAATAAGTTAGTCCTCCTATCTACATAGTAAATTTGCGTGGGAATTGCGTTGTGTCTAGACACTGGATGGAGTGTGCAAGGGTACATATGAAAAAGGAGAGTCCCGGACAATAACAAACTATGTGGGTGAATCACAGAACAGGTTAGGATCGCGCTTTTTTGGCAGGTGTCAAACTGACGTATAGGTAATGAGTGAGACCAACACAAACCGTGAATGAAAAGATAATTCCTGGCATCCAGCGACCCCCATCTCAGCAGAGGTTGCTTTCTTGCGCGAAAGCCAAGGCCTCCGAAGTAGAAACCAAGCCTGTATCGTGTGTTGTATTAGATAGATGCAGCCTTCCGTGGATGTCTTAAGGAGTGAGAACGTATCGTAATCGCAACAAGTTTTAGAGAGATAGAACAAAGCAAAAAAGGAGAACAAAAGAAAAAGATAGAAGAACCGCAAAGACACAGGTAAAGAGTAAGGCGCTCTGTTCTAAGATACCTCCCTACTCGCCTCAGCTAACAAGTTCTACTCTGGAACAACCCACGAGTGCACAGAAGTCGTGTATTAGATCGCGCTGGCATTGGGGAGGTTGGAGCCTCGTGTGTCTACCCACTATTCCATAACCCCTGCGAGGTTTCTTTCCAGCCACCTTTCGGCCTCCCCGCCTATCTGACCTTAGCTTCCCAGTCTCTGACGATCCGCAAGCCAACCACAGTCACGCCAGAAATTATAATCCCATCAGAATACACAGGGACAGGGCCAGTGTGATGGCCGTATCATGGTTAGAAATATGTGTTATGCTCCGATTCCGCGTAATAACCCCAGATAGGCCCAATTCGTGGGGAGGGAGCCGAAATTCACAGAAGGTGGTCCAAGTATACCCACAAGGAGTAACTAAACGTTGAACATGGCGACGACCCAAGGAGGCCTCCAGGCATGGAGATTAAATAGCTAGCAGACAAAGAGTAGGGAGTGCAATCTAGTTGCCATTCGGCTCAGACTGTTTATATACATATGTGTAGTCAAACAAGCGTTGACACTGTTGATGCGGTGATACAGGAGGCCAGTAAGGCCTTTTCATAGCCGACAACGGATGGACGAGTGCAGAAGATAAAGGGGGTGTCGTTCAGCAGAGGCTTTCATCCAAAGCGGATGCAATAAAAATAGGAGCAGCTAAGGAGAAAGTGAACGTTCTGTACAAGCTAGTTTAAAAATAATAACAACAACTGGAGAGATTGCAGAGTAGCCAAAAGAATTAGAAATTTCAAGGTTATTAATAAAAAAAAAAACCCAATGAGCCCTCACTGGTCACACACACACGCACACACACACACGCACGCACACACACACACACCTGGTCGTCCATGGTGTTGACCCCGTGGGCCCCCAGCAGGTGGGCGGCATGGGGCAGCAGGTCGGCACGGCCGCAGGAGAGCAGCCTGAAGCCCAGGTCCAGTTGGAACTGGACCACCGCCGCTGGGGCAGCCAGGCCCTTGTAGGAGGAGAAGCAGCACTCCGACCTACAGAGACATAGAGACAGATAGAGAGAAAGAGAGAGATAGAGAGACATAGAGACAGATAAAGAGACGCATAGAGAGACAGAGAGAGACAGAGAGAGAGATCGTTATGGACAGAGAGAGAGAGAGCGTGACACACACACACACACACACACACACTACACACACACTCACACACACACACACACACACACACACACACACACACACACACACACACACACACACACATCACACACACACACACACACACACACACATACACAACATAGTGGGAGAACAAAAAGCATTTGGATTAATTAATTTTCATGCAACATCAATACGTATCATGTTGCTGTTAACAAATCGTATCATCATTAATTTAGACAAAACATTTAGCGTCCACCCAAATATTAATGAATGACAAACAATGGCATTTAATTTTGACCACACACTCATTTATTATTAATACTCGATCTCGATGCGATGCTTGTTAAAGTATGGCAACAGGAGACGTACTTGAGCTGCCTGGGCTCACAGTCCAGCCCCGGGAGCAGCAGCCTGGCCGTCTGTCTGACATCATCGCTGTCCACCAAACGGCTGCGGCGATGCTCGGCGTGCACCACGGCGATGCGGATCCACTCCATCAGCGGGGGGCGGAGCATGAAGGGCCTGGGGTTGGAGGGGGAGGAGTTAGTGCACTGACTGACTGGTAGGACTGACTGACTGATAGGACTGACTGACTGGTAGGACTGACTGACTGGTAGTACTGTGTGACTGGTAGTACTGACTGACTGGTAGGACTGACCGACTAGTAGGACTGACTAAACAGACTGTTCTGATAAAGCCAGACTTAAGATCTAGTGAAGGGGATGTCTCCCCTCCCCTGACCAAAAAAGGATTTTCTGATTAGTTGCTTCCATCATAACAACCATAGTGTCATGAATTTAAATTTTTTTAATGCATGTATTTAATGTTTATTGAATAATTAAATGCCTTTAAAAAAAAGGCTCTTTAAATCTGTAGCCATGCAAGTACTTATCACAGCAAAAGAGAAAATTACCCCAAAAATTACCCACAAAATGGTGTAATTATGCCTATAATATTCGACAACATAAAACCTCATTTGTTATGTTAACAGTGGAAAAAAAGTAATTATGCAAAAAAGTACTGAGAAATATGTGTTTATTCAACTGGTAAAACTACCTCAGTTCAGTAATAAGCGTTGTTGGCCTGGGTGTTGTGTTGTAATGCTAATGCTCCTCATGCGGAGGGGCCCCTACTTGTCTCTGCGCAGGGCCATGGAGGGCGGGGCTACGTCAGGGTCCTCCATGGACTCCATCTGGGGGCCGGACAGGAAGTAGCAGAGGGTGCGCAGGGCGTCGGGCGCCCAGGACACGGGCAGCTGCTGGGCCCGGCGGGCGGGGCTGAGGCGGGGGGGCGGGCCGCTGCACAGACGCTGCATGTGATGCATGGCCCGACACACCAGGTCGCCTGGGAGGACACACAGAGGGTTCATACATCCACACACACAGACGTGGCGCTAAAAGCTAACATTTATTATGTCTGGGGGCCCCCTGGGCTCAGTGTTATAAACATTTAACAATAAAGCCACTCAGTCAGTAGCTGGTTCTTTCTCTCCCGAAACGACCTGTCCAGGTAATGAGGTGGGTGTGGGGGCGGGGCTTCCAGGCTGATATGTGAGGGCGCCCTTGTCCTCGCTTGACACAACCTCTCCGTTGTTACCTGTCACTC
>PIJE02008000.1:5000-11393 GCA_002895965.2 Coryphaenoides rupestris | reverse complement strand
AATTTGCTGCTAGTGTGTAGGTAGGGTGGGTTTTGTGGGGGGTAGGAAACGTCACCCCTCGCCACCGCCACCGCCACCGCCACCGCTCCAAACTCCAAACCCTGCGCCAATTCAGCGTCTGAATTAAAAAAAAAACGAAAAACTTTGGTTCGTTTGGGAATTTAAACGCTGGCAAGTTGCTTGTTTGTTTGTTTGTTTGTTTGTTGTCTGTTGCCGTGTAGGTTCTGGCACGCCGGCGCCGGCTTGAGACCCTGCGCCCACGGTCGTCGTCTCCGACGCTCTTGACCGGCGCCAGCAGCAGCAGCAGCAGCAGCAGCAGCAGCAGCAGCAGCAGCAGGAGGCCGGCTGGAGCCCCGAGGTACCCGTCGCCGTGGAGACAAGAGAGTCCTCGTCCCGTTCCAACCCCTTCCCACTGCATCCCACCCCACATACCCCACCCCACCCCACCGAGACCCCACCCAACCCCACCCGACCCGACCCCACCGAGACCCCACCCCGACCCGAGACCCACCCAGACCCACACGGCCCACCACCACCCGAGACCACCCGAGACCCCGAGACCCCACCCCAACCCGCACGCCGCCGCCAGCCTCCACAACACCCTCGAAGGTTCGGGGCTGACGGAGCACTCAAGTGACAGATGAAGTACTTCACTCTCAAGGAAGGAAAAACTGTTTTCAGGAGAAAAGTAGAGAATGTTCTACTGTGCTTGTCATTGTCTTTTTTTTATCCTTGTCGTTTATTGTTAACTCGATAAACGCTTCATAATATTATATTATCATATATTTTCGACAGGGCTGGGCAACCTTCCACAGTCTCCCGTACGCGTGGGTCCGTGAATGAGTCTGTCATAGTGCATGAGATATCTCATTCACTCCCGTGTGGGATGAACGCTGCAGAAAGCAACAGTGTTTACCTGAGTCCAGGTGTGCCGCCGCGCCAAACGTCGTCACCTTGTTGTTGTTGTTCTTGTAAAACGACTTGAAGGAGCCATTAAAAGGCGCTGTTCAGACACTCCAACCCTCCCCGACTTCCCATTCCCAGCGGTCGATCAAACAAAAGTCGCGATCCGCAAGCGCCGCCGTCACGTGTCAAACGTCGGTCTCCCGTTGAGGATGCTAACGCGAGGCGCTAATGCGACGCTAAGAGCTCAATGCTAAAAGGTCACGGATGGCGGCAGAACAATGCGTCGCCTCTCACAGCCGTGAAACACATGGAGGCAGACTTGACAGCCAGCGAGGTGGAGGAGGCTGGAGGGTGGAGGGTGGAGGCTGGAGGCAGCGGAGGTCCGAGGTGGAGGAAGTCTTTTGTTCGGGGCCCCATCGCGCCTCCTGACCTTTGCGGTCGACTGGCCAGACCTCGCACTGTTGCTACGATAAGACACCATAGTACTTTATTATTAATAGCAGACGGGGATATTCAGAGGCTAATCCCCAGGCTAACATGAACAACAACGCTTTTTTAGCAGCGAAAAGGTTCACACACACACACACACACACACACACACCACACACACACACACACACACACACACTTACATAAGCTCCCGAGCCGCGACAACCGCGACTCCTCCCGGGCTCCGAGGGGTCGAGTGCCTTGCTCAACGATACTCCGGCCTTGAACCAGCAGCAACCCCAGCTGCCAGGTGACCGCCGCTCGCTCCCTCCCTCTCTCTCCCTCTCTCCCCCCCCCCCCCACCACCCACACCCGAGACGCCGCGTTGCTAGCGTTCGGCGAGCTTCCCGTCGTGCTGCCGCCAAAACCTGCTGTTAGGGCCCCAGAAGCGGCGGCGGTCTAATGTAATTACGCCGCTGCTCTGTTTAGTATTAATAGCGACGGAGCCGCAGGGCCGCGACGCGGGGCCAGGGAAACAAAGACACTCATGCTAACATCACATGCTAGGTCCCCCGCTATCATTAGCCGTGGCGCTGTACCAGACAAAGATAATGATCTCTTCAATTAAGAGAGGCCATTACTAGTTTAATGGCCGTTAAGGACAATTACCCCAAGTTTCCCTGCGCATCGCTCAGACGCAATGAGAGGACCACTGTTGCTATGGCGATGCGCATGTAGGCCTACAACATGTCGTTCCGTTGATTTCAATTGTTGCGCCGCAACCTCCTGACACTCGCGCTCCGCTGTCAAGCGTAATGGGCGCCTCGTTGTTTTTGTTTGCTTTCCTCGAAAACACCGATTGTTGACGGCAAACATGCTCGCTGCCGGCGAGAGAAGAAAAGTAAAACACGGCGTCTGTCTCAGTAAAGGTGGAATTATATTTCTGTTCTCGCTACGTCGCTACGTCGCCCGCGTCGGCGGAGAACTGCTCCTACAATGGAAAACAAAAGTCTCCGCTCTGTCTAACGTTGCAGTGATTTCTGATTTCCGGTTTCCAGGTTCACATGCATGTTGACCTGGACCACGTTGTGGGATATACTCAGTATGTACCCACACAGAGACCCAGGGTTAGAGACCCAGGGTTAGAGACCCAGGGTTAGAGACCTAGGTAGAGACCCAGGAGGATAGAGACCCAGGTTAGAGACCCAGGTAGAGACCCAGGAGGATAGAGACCCAGGTGGTAGAGACCCAGGTAGAGACCCAGGAGGATAGAGACCCAGGGGTAGAAGACCTGGTAGAGACCCAGGTAGAACCCATATAAGACCCAGGGGTAGAGACCCAGGGTTAGGAGACCTATGTAGAGACCCAGGTAGAGACCCAGGGCATAGAGACCCAGGTAGAGCCCAGGTTTGAGACCCAGGTACAGACCCATGTAGAGACCCAGGGGTAGAGACCCAGGGTGTAGAGTTGCTTGTCTGCTGTCGGTACGTAGCTGTAGTGACGTAGCTGTAGTGACGTAGCTGTAGTGACGTAGCTGCCTCCCGACTCGTTAGCGACACATTAAACACTTCTTCCTCCGCTCCAGATAACCACACGGACGCGGAGATAACTCTCATTATGTTGTTGTTGTTGTTGTGCGGTCGGCTTTCATTTGTCTCTTTGTTTCTGTGACATTTCTTTCTCTTTCTGTTTCTCCTTTAGTTTTTGGCGACTTTCTCTTCTTCTCCGGAAAGTTCTGAAGGAGACTCGGTGGCCTTTATGTTCTGGCTTTTGTTTATTATTATTTAATTTGTTTTCTGAGACAAAGAGCGATTTGGTTTCTTTTGGAATTCAAAATCTAATCAAACTTTAATGAACGCGGCCACAAAACGCACGACCAAGTGATCATGCTGACAAATTATATTGGTGACGGATGTTTTATTCAGGCTCTGCTTAGACACACACACACACACACACACACACACACACACACACACACACACACACACACACACACACACACACACACACACACACACACACACACACACACACACACACACACACACACACAGACCACAATATCACAATACACACACACACACACCACAGACAATATATATACACATATACACACACACACACACATATATACACAATACACAACACATATACACACACCACAGACACACACACACACACACATACACACACACACACACACACACACTACAGACAGGCAACAGAAAGAAAGACACGCACACACACACTTTCTCTCTCACACACACACACACACACAGACAGGCAGGCAGGCAGGCACGCACGCACACACACACATGCATTTTATCCGTCAATGTTGTGTGTGTGTGTCAGTGTGTAGTTGTGGGACAGCATGTCTTCAGGAGGACCAAAGTGTTGGTGTTGTTGTGTTGTTGTTGTTGTTTGACACGTCGCGCCAACAGCACAACAAAGAGGCTTTAGGTTAATCATGTTGGTAGCAGAGGTTTACCGAAGCCATGAGAGTTTGATGGCCATATCTCTCTCTTTTTTTACAGCTATAGTACTAAGAAACACGCTAATTATGCAATTAAATTATGCCACACCACCACACACTCGCCCAACCCTCAGGAACAGCCCACTTGTTAAACATTTCGAGACATTTTCTCGTAATATAGATCTTGTATTATATATATATATACTGGATATGCGCAATGGATTTTTCCGACTTGCGTATTGAAAACTCATCCGTCAGTATTTTCATATATTATATAACTGCGCTAATATAACGATGCAATGTTTAATTACAGCAGCAGAACCCTGTAGGAGAATATTTGTAATATTCAAGCGCTGTGATATCATCGCGTGAACTTTATGTGTGGCGCTCGCAAACCGGTCAGGAGGCCGAGGTTTTAACAGCTGAGGTATCTTGCTGCAGAGAGAGAGAGAGAGAGAGAGAGAGAGAGAGAGAGAGAGAGAGAGAGAGAGAGAGAGAGAGAGAGAGAGAGAGAGAGAGAGAGGGGAGAGAGAGCAGAGAGAAAGGGGAGAGAGAGAGGGGGAGAGAGAGAGAGAGCGGAGAGAGCGGAGAGAGGGGGGAGAAGAGAGCAGAGAGAAAGGGGAGAGAGAGAGAGGGGAGAGAGAGAGGGGAGAGAGAGCAGAGAGAAAGGGGAGAGAGAGAGGGGAGAGAGAGAGGGGGGAGAGAGAGCATAGCGGATAGCAGCAGCTGCACAGCCAGGAGCCGCGAGGAAATTAGGCGCATATTTGCAGCCGGGTCTCTGTGTCTCTCTCTGCCTCCGCATCGCTCGAGAACACTTTGGTCTCTGACCTTCGCCGGCGGAGAAGGATGAGGAGGATGAGGAGGAGGATGAGGATGAGGATGAGGAGGATGAGGATGAGGAGAGGTGGTGGTGCGCTGCGGTGAGATGCGGGGCGTTGATACGCAGCTGTGTTCTCTCTTAATCATTTTATAGGTCAACGCGCTGGAGGACGTGAGCGTGAGGTAACAGAGAGGATCCATCCCGTTACAGTTTTTAGCGTTTCCACAGAGCCGGGGTCGTCCCGGGACTCACAGGACACCCTGGGCCCTGGGATGAGGGGGATGAATATATGCCCGGAGTGAATACTGTTGCAACGCTTGTTAAAGGGGGATATTAAAAATGTATGTTTTTAAAACCCACGTTTCAAACGATGAGACATGAGGGTTAATTAATGATTAAGAAATGACGTGTTTCAGTACATTCTCCTCACAGGCTAAGCAGCCCAACTCTCAGCTACACAAACCCACTCGCAGATTAAGCTCACGGTAGCAAGTTGGCACATTTCAAATAGCTCTACTCGATAGACTCTACTTGCCAAATAGCACATTAATATCAATATAAAATGTAAATTAGCAGAATATTTATACCTTCTTTGGCCATTGTGGAGCATGTGTGTGTGTGTGTGTGGTTGGTTTAAGCAGCCGCTGAGAGAGGTTTCGCCTGCATGTGTGTTGTTATATATGTATATATATATTATATATATATATATTATATATATATTATATATATATTAATTATATACATAAATATGTTCACGACAACTCAGGAAAAACAACCCCCGACTTGTTAAAAATAAGGTTCAATAATACGGTTCATTCTGAAACTTGGGGATCATTTCAATTAAGTTATTCAAAAATAATTAGTTGCCGTTTTAACACATAATTTGATGTGTAATTATGCAATATGTGGCCATATTTATATTGTTTATACTTTGCTGTGATTATAGCAAATTGTGGAGTTTCACAACTGTAATACCGATTAAATTAGCTTGCCAGTGTTTGCATACATTGCTGCTGCTTCTATTGAATATATTCAGGAATGAGAGAAGTTACAGCAGAATGAACACGTGGTTCAGAAATACAACTCTGAGGCAGAGTTGTATTGAACGTAGTAAAGAGAGGGAGGGAGGGTAGAGAGGGAGGGAAGAGAGGGAGGGAGGGTAGAGAGGGAGGGAGGGTAGAGAGGGAGGGAGGGAAGAGAGGGAGGGAGGGAGGAGAGAGGAGGAGGGAGGGAGGGGGGAGAGGGAGGGAGGGAGAGAGAGGGATGGGAGAGAGAGAGGGAGGGAGAGGAAGGGAGGGAGGGGAGAGAGGGCCTCACCCAGCAGCAACACTCTCTATCTCCAAACCTGATCTTTGATTCACTCAATAGAATTGATCTATTTCTTCCTCAAGCAAAAAGAGTCTCTTCCTCCTCCTCCTCTCTCCAGGAGGCCCAGCGGCAGGGGGGCTCCGGTCCGCTTCGAGGCCCAACTCTGCTCTTCCACGCTGGGGAGACTTCTGATGGGTGGAGGAGAGGAGCTCCACACACTTTAATGAGTCATGCGCGCTTCAGCAGGGAGTCTCAGGGAGTCTCAGGGAGTCTCAGGGAGTCTCTGGGTACATCACAGCACACATAGCCGGAGACTTAAGTCACTCAAGACACTGGAGACTTAAGTCACCCAGGACACTTTATTACTGTCCTGTACTTTCTGCCGTCGTCATATCCACGTCTCCCCATCTGTGTGTGTGTGTGTGTGTGTGTGTGTGTGTGTGTGGGTGTGGTGTGT
>PIJE02007998.1:0-11395 GCA_002895965.2 Coryphaenoides rupestris | reverse complement strand
TGTGTGTGTGTGTGTGTGTGTGTGTGTGTCGGTGTGTGTCGGTGTGTGTATGTAACCCTGTGTCTACGTGCACGGTGTTGTGTGTGTGTGTGTGTGTGTGTGTGTGTGCGGAGAGAGGAGAGAGGAGAGAGGAGGACAGGACGTCGGGACGTCGGAGGTCTGGCGGTTGGGTTGGTCGGTCGGTGGAGAGACTTAAGAGAGATTGTCTTGGGACAGGAAATCAGATAGGGGGGCTACTTAAGGGCCATATGCACTTCCTGTCAGGGTTTTCTGCAGTAAGAATGTTGCACCCTGTCACCCTCGGTCCACTCCCGGGGCCAGGAGACGATGGCCCCCGATGGGTCGTTCTATTTCGAGCCGCCGTAATGTGTTTGCTGCAATTTGCGGCGTCGCCCCAAACCCGGGACTTCGGCCATTTTTTCTTTTTTCCCCCCCGCTCTGCCGCTGCTGCTGCTCCCGCCGCTGCTGCCGCTGCTGCTGCTGTTTTTAGCATTCTCCAGTAAATTACCGTGAATTACGGTAAAGTGGAATGGTTGGACTCGGAAGACGAAACTAAAACACAAAGGTTTGGCTTTGTTTTGTATAACTGTCACGGCGCAGAGCAGAGCAGACAGACTTTTGTGTTTGAGAACGGCTTTGAACTGGAGCAGCCTAAATAACAGGCTTTTTTTCAGGGCGCAGCGGTGGTGTTGTTGTGGACCCCGACGTGGATCCCTTGGTGGACCCCCTCCAAGCTGTCTGGGCTGCTGTTAGATGTTGTAGGGGGGGGGGGGGATCTCCCACAGCTCCCAGCACTCCCCCCCCCCCACACACCCAACTTCAAAAGCAGCTCCTCACCGAGAACCACAAAGGGGATGGGAAGGGAGGCGTTGGAGGAGGAGGGTGGAAAAATGGGGTGGCTGGATGATATCATGTAGACAGTATCTAACCTCAGCCACCACCACCACCTGCCCCTCTCAGCTGCAAAGATCTGAACCCCACCGCCACCCCCCTCACCCTCACCCCGGACACCCGCCAAGACCGGAGTCGTAGGACTAAACCCATCAAAGGGCAGCAACCCAGTGGGAGTGTATTCAACGCCGTTTGAAGAGAGGAGTTCATAATCATCGCTTTGATAACAAGTGAGGATCTGGGTGGAGTTTACCGGTCGGGAAACTGGTCACAGAGGGTTCAGAGAAACCAGTTTTCTCATTTATCTGCATTTCTTTTATCCAAGGCGACGACTCACGGTGAATTCAGACGCAGGTTATTAAGGATCAGGATCATGTTTGCTCAGCGATGCCTCGCGGGTTTAGGCAGCGAATATGGACGGGACGGGAGATCGAACCTTCAACCTTTCGTCTGGGAGTTGGGAATGTGTGTGTGCGTGCGTGTGTGTGTATGTGTGTGTGTGTGGTGATGGCTGGTTCAACCTGTGGGCCATTGATTAGCTCCACAAAGCACCGCATGATAGCTGGTATAAGAGCACAATTGGTGTTCCGAGTGCATTACCAACATCTCAGAACGTACGATACGCTAAACAATGCGTTGTGTCATGTTGTTTCATTGGGGGGGGGGGGGGGTCGTTGGGTTTCGGCCGTCGCGGTCGGTATTTGTGGTGTGCCGGTCACCTCGCGCCGCTGTGTTGTCTGTAAGGGTACATTTATGTGCCGTGTGTTGGTGGACGGTGTTCTTCCCTCTGTACAGGAGCGGCCGGTTCGATACGACGGGGAGACAGTGCCGCTAGTAGGGGAGGTCTGGGCCATGCAGCTTGGGTGGTTTGTGTTGCCTGGTGTGTGGTGACAGGTTTGGACCAGCCCCAAAGTCCCGGCGTCATTGTGGCAAGACAGAGGAACAAGGCCCAAAGCGCATCATCATGAGGAGAACCTGGTGAAGGTGTGTGTGTGTGTGTGTGTGTCTGTATGAATCGTGCAATATGTGGTAGTTGTGTGGCGCGTCTCTCCTCTCTCTCTCTCTCTCTCTCTCTCTCTCTCTCTCTCGTGCTAATCTGTCATATATGTATGCACACTGCTTGTACCCCCCTCCTCCCACTCACCCCCCCCCCCCCGCCACCCATGTCCGTCCGTTTCCATGGCCTTGAGGTTTATAACGACAATGTGGGATTAGTGCAGGGTGACTTCACATAATAATAGAAAATAAAATAACACGTATACAGAAAAAAAAGCCACACACACTCTCTCTCTCTCTCTCTCTCTCTCTCTCTCTCTCTCTCTCTCTCTGTCTCTGTCTCTCGCCCTCTCTCTCTCTCTCTCCATCCAATGCAAAGTATGTCACCAACATGCACGATTACAAGCGCAGAAAATATAATAAGAATAATAACAACAATCCACACATGAATCCACCGTAGTTCCACTACTTTACACGTAACACGGAGGGCCTCTTCGTCATGAAACGTCGCCCCCCCTCATCCCCACTCTCTCTCCTCGATGTCCTTCTCTTCTGTTTCGTTATATTTCTTTCTTTAACTCTTTTTTCTTTCTCCTCGAGTGTGAAACATGAAATATCGCTCACGGTATCGCTTCCTCATCTGCCGCGCGGATTACCGCCCTCTGATTGGATTCATCAGTTCCGTGCTCGTAGGTTTATCCAGCAGCCATATGTAGAATTACCATTAGAGACGTAATCCGCCAGTGGTCACGCGCACACACACACACACATGTACACACACACACACACACACACACACGTCCTCAAATGACATCGGTTGGTGAAATCTAAGCTGTTTTGGAATTATTATTTTTAAGTATGTTGCGTATTAGCGGCGCATTCATAACTCATCCTCTGCGCCACTTGACCTCAAAGGAGCTGTTGTGGTTAAAGTTGTTGTTGTTGTTGTTGTGATGAGAGGAGCGACAAAATTAAAAGGATTTAATAATTTCATAATTCATATATGACTGTTGTACTGTATATGACATATATGACTACTTTCTGTTATGTTCCTTGTAAGTCTCTTTGGATAAAAGCAAATGCCCTGAATTTAAATGTAAATGTAAATTTTCTTCTTATTGATTGATCACTTGATCACTCGATCATTCACGCATCCTCCCTCCCTCCCTCCCTCACTCCCTCCCTCACTCCCTCCCTCACTCACTCACTCTCATACATGCTCATTCATTCATTCATTCATTCATTCCCTCAATGTGAGCAATTATGCTGGGAAAAATTCCCCGCATGTGCAAATAATATACCGGGCCAATAAAACCTATTCTGATTCTGATTCCGATTCCGATTCTGATTCGCTCCCTCGCTCGCTCCCTCCCGCCCTCAGTGACTCAAATTGAGTATGAACACTTGGACACAAGACAACACAACACAACACAACAACGTACTTGTAGGAAACATTAAAAGGAGACACATGACCACCAGGTGTGAGGCGTGATTAGCCCTTACGAGCGGTTTCAAAACACGGTATGTATGACCTCACTTGACATGACAAGTGGGAGTATCCACCCCAGAAGTATGCCGGATAGATCAGCCTACCAGTTGCTACAGTCCACTGGGTAGGCTGGTAGGCTGATCTATCCGGCATACTTCTAGGTGGACACTCCCACTTGTGATGTCAACGGGGGCCACTCCGACCCGGCTTGCTAAAGAAATATCGATCTTTTCCTTACCTTAATATTACAGTTTTCATCCAGTAGCACGTTTTCCAGTTTCAGATCCCTGTGCACCACGCCATTCTGCAAAACAAACACATAAACCGAGAAGCACAACATAAGCAAAAAAAGACACACACACATATATCAATGCATCCAGAGAGCCCCCGCTGTCCCTCACAACAGCTGCGACCAAGCGAGGAAACGGCGCATCCGTGGTGATTCACTGGAGACGCGGCGGGCTTTCCAGCGAGCTAGCGTGTGGCTGTCTCTCTCTCTGGGGGCCTGTTGGTGTAGCAGTGCTGTCTAATTGGGGCCGTCCTGCCAACATCTGCCACATTTTTCTTCGTCCTTCTCCTCCTCCTACTCCTCCTCCTCCTCCTCCTCCTCTTCTGGCGAACATGTGTCATGCAAATATGAGGCTCTGGGTGATCGCGCGCCGGGATCGCGGTGGGAAAAAGTCCATCAACAACAACATCGACAACAACAACAACAACAACATCAACATCAACAAGCAGCTGAAGTCGTTCGCGTCGTTTTCGCACCGCGGCAACGACATCAAAAAGTGTGTGAACATGTGTTTTTTAGTGGGTACTAAAAGCGCTTTAAAATCTAGGTGGTGCTGGTTAGGGAGGGAGGGAGGGAGGGAGGGAAGGGAGGGAGGAAAGGGAGGGAGGGGGGTGAGACAGTGACTTCATTTCCACAGCCCTGCGGCCTCGCTGGGTTATTGTCTTATTGGTTATTGTCTGAGAACAACCTCATGCCCATATGGTTGTGATTGGTTATTGGTTCACTGGTAAACCCCCTACCTCCTACTCCCTCCCCATCTCCCCACCCAGTGTGAGGCGGCGGTGGCGATGAGTCGTGAGTGAGTGATGATTCATCTTCCCTGCACACACACACACACACACACACACACACACACACACACACACACACACACACACACACACACACACACACACACACACACACACCACACCCACGCATCCAGGCCACTGTGTCGCTGTTTGTGTGCATGCATCACAGTGGCACTGAGTATGTGTAGTGTGTGTGTGTGTGTGTGTGTGTGTGTGTGTGTGTGTGTGTGTGTGTGTGTGTGGGTGTGTGTGGGTGTGTGTTGGATCCGGATGCCTCTCACCTGGAAACTACCTGAGTGAGTCGTTTCCAGGTGAGTCGTTAACCAAACTGCAACTGAACTGAATGCGCAAACCTATTGCCTATTACACCAATATCATCAGCCAATCATCTCTCTCATTCCTCCTCCTCTCTCTCTCTCTCTCTCTCTCTCTCCCCTCTCTCTCTCTCCCCTCCTCCTCCCCCCCCCCCCTCTCTCCTCCTCCTCCCTCCTCCTCCTTGTCTCTACACAAAGCCGCTTACAGCTGAAAGCTTCTATTGCTCTTTTAAAACGCGGACAGAGCGAGACCACAGCGGGCGGTACTCTCGGAGGCGGGCCGTCGTGTCGCATATGGTATAATGGGGGTAGAGTCGTGTAGTGGTGGAGATGGAAGGTAGGATGTTTGGCCGGAGGAAGGAGGACGATGGTGGGGAGGAGCACCCACCCCTCCCTGGGGCCCCCGAGCGTGCCAGGCTGGTGCCACAGCCAAGCTAGCCGAAGCCAACAACCAACCAGAGATGCCAACCCCAACCTTGCCTCCACATCTCTCGTACTCTGTCTCTCTCCCACTCGGTCCTACCAACCACCACCACCACACTACGCACCTCGACCCACCACCAGATCAAATCAGTGCTCTGCGCGCTGGCATGGCTGACAAGGGACAAGCGAGAAGGGGCTCTGGGACTCCCCACACAACCTTCACCCCCACACACAACTAGACGGCCTCCACTCGCTCCTCCCTTACTGCTCCTCCTATTATCCCCAACTATGCTCCTCCCGTCAACTTGCTGATTGGCGTGCGCTTGCGCTGGACTCCTGAGTATATGACACCTGAGGCCTTGAGTGAGCTGGCTGGCTGGATGGTATCCCCAGCAATCAGGCAGAATATACACCTCAAGCTCTGCGGCGTGTGTGTCGTCGGTGCGTGTGTGTGTATGTGTGTCTGTGTGTGTGTGTGTGTGTGTGTCTGTCTGTGTGTGTGTGTCTGTGTGTGTGTATGTGTGTGTGTCTCTCTCTCTGTGTGTGTGTGTGTGTGTGTGTGTGTGTGTGTGTGTGTGTGTGTGTGTGTGTGCAGAACGTGCCCGTCATGTCGGCCAAGGGACGGTGACTATGAGCGAGTGTGTGTCGCTGCTTCTTCACCACCACCGACCATGTGCGATGCCACTAACAGTGTTGCGTGTAGCTTCCACGCCCTGGTCCTGGAATGTTTATTATGAACTAAGATGGCTGTGGTTGTGTATTGCATCTGTTCGCCCGCCGTGTGGTGTGTGTTTGTATATTGTGGTGTGTATGTGTATCTGTGTGTGTGTGTGTCTGTGTGTGTGTGTGTGTGTGTGTGTGTGTGTGTTCATGTGTGTGTGTGTGTGTGTGTGTGTGTGTGTGTTAGAGAGAGAGAGAGAGAGAGAAACACAGGGAGAGAGCGAGAGAGTGAGAGAGGAGACAGAGAGAGAGAGGTGAGAGAGAGAGACAGAGAGAGAGAGAGACGAAGAGAGAGAGAGAGGAAGAGAGAGAGAGAGAGAGAGAGAGAGAGAGGTCCAGAGTGAACTCACGTCGATGAGCTGCTGCTGCTCCTTCTGTCATCTGCGTGAGGCTGTAGTACTTGCTGTGTGCCTTGATTGGCCAATGCACCACAGGTGTGCAGTCTCACCCATCTCAGCCCCAGAGTCTAATCAAAAGCCTGACAGGCCAGGTGATGACCACTCAAACAGCCACCAAAACCAACACACATCCACAGTATGCTGTGTGTGTGTGTGTGTGTGTGTGTGTGTGCGTGCGTGTGTGTGTTCATGCGCGTCTTTGTGAAAGTGTGTGTGTGGGCGTGTGTGTGTTCATGCGCGTCTTTGTGAAAGTGTGTGTGTGTGTCTGCGTGCACGTGTGTGTCTGTGTGAGCTCCCGCCTCACCTTGTGACAGTGGTGCACGGCGGAGACAATCTGCCTGAAGAAGCGCCGCGTCTCTCGCTCGCCCAGACGCCGTCGCTCGCTGATGTAGTCGTACAGCTCGCCCTTGCTGGCGTACTCCATCACTATGACAATCTTATCCTTGTTCTCAAACACTGGGGGGAGAGAGAGAGAGAGAGAGAGAGAGAGAGAGAGAGAGAGAGAGAGGGGAGAGAGAGAACAAGAGAGAGAGGGGAGAGAGATAGGGGAGATAGATAGGGGAGAGAGAGAGAGAGAGGGAAGAGAGAGAGAGAGAGTGGGGGGGACGGGAGAGATGGGAGAGAGAGAGAGACGGGAGGAGAGAGAGACGAGAAATTGATTATTATTTCGTCATTAATATCGTGATAAACACATGATGCACTCTCGAGGGTCAGCAATGTTCTCCTACTTTCATCATCCTAGCGACCAAAACATAACATAACCATAATCTGAGGCGTAATAGTAATAATAATATGAAGAAGAAGAAGGAGAAGAAGAAGAAGAAGAAGAATCAGATCCGTGTTTGCCAACGCGTTTCAGTTCACATTGCACATCGCAACATGGGACATGTTGGCACACATTGTGTGTGTGTGTGGGTGAAGCCCATGTGACTCTGATCTACTCTTCTTCTTCTTCTCCTTCTTCTTCTTCTTCTCCTTCTCCTCCTCCTTTGTGTCGGAGCCGGAGTCCACATTCCGACGGAGCGCATAACATTTTTGAACCTCTCCCAGGGTTACATCACCTCTAAATCCCACCTCACTGGAGAGTCCCAGGGAGGGGCTGTTGTTTTAATCACACCGGGTGGGGGGGGTTATGGACATCCAAGCAAGAGAAGAAAGGGAGAGAGGGAGGGAGAGAGAGAGAGAGAGGGGTGGTGTGATATAGAGAGAGAGAGAGAGAGAGAGGGAGGGGAGTGAGAAGCTAGCGAGCTCGAAACTCCTTTTGTTGCCGCACATTTTTAGCGAGTCGCTCCAAGAGTTTCACAGTTTTTCGGGACAACACCCTTCTTCAACTTTTCCCCCATTAACACGCATCCAGCATCCAGCATCCAGCATCCAGCCTCCACGGACGCTGGATGCTGGATGTTGGGTCCACACGTGTTGTTGAGGGAGAAAATGGGGTCATCGTCACAGAGAGAGAATAAAAGAGACATGTGGTGCGATAGGGACAGAGAGAGGGAGACAGAGAGAGGGAGACGGAGAGGGAGACGGAGAGAGGGAGACGGAGAGGGAGACGGAGAGGGAGACAGAGAGGGAGACAGAGAGAGGGAGACAGAGAGGGAGACAGAGAGAGGGAGACAGAGAGAGGGAGACGGAGAGGGAGACAGAGAGAGGGAGACGGAGAGGGAGACAGAGAGGCAGAGAAAGAGGGAGACAGAGAGAGGGAGACGGAGAGGGAGACGGAGAGGAAAGGAGGGGGTCCTCATTGTGTGGGATGGCTTTTCCCACACCGCAGGGTCACCGGGGGTGAGGGCCTCTGCGTTCTCTGCACCCATGACTGAGCACCTTCATATTGTGTCACACTACTCCTCTCTTACCCCCCAGCCCTACCCCTCTTCACCCCCCCCCCCTCCCCAACAGGGGGGGGGGGGGGGGGGGGGGGGGGGGGGGGGGGGGGGGGGGGGGGGGGGGGGGGGGGGGGGGGGGGGGGGGGGAGGCGCCCTGCTCCTCCTCGGAGACTTAATCCTGTAGAACAACACTGGCTCGCTGAGTGATGGTAATTCTCCCTGATTGTGACTGTCTGGACCCCGGCTGGTCCGCTAACACCACGAGGGGGGTCCTGGTCCCCAGTCTCCGGGGCCCCTCGGGAGACACACACACACACACAGGCAAGAGTGGCGTCTGGAGACGAGGAGAGAGAGAGAGAGTTCTGTTCTGTTCTGCATTCTGCGTTCTAATTGGTTGGACGGCGGACCTGTGGCGCTGACCCGTGGCGAGGAGCAGGGTTTTTTGTGATCAGAACTCTTTGTCAGGTTCTCGTTTGCCCTTTGACCTCTTCGCCGGCGAGATAATTACCTGGCTGATGGCAGACGTAACTCTTGTTTACCGCCATTCATTTTCGCAGGGTTCAGAGTTCACGGTACTCCCTTCCCAGGCTTAGTATGACTTATTGTCACCACACACACCCACCCACCCCCACAACCCCCCACCATGTCCGCAGACTCTACTGTTGTGACATAATACACCTGGGGTCTTTCATAAGGCCCATGCCTTAAGAAGGTTCTACAACAAATGCTCTTTTGTGCGTTTTGTGACTTTGAGATCCATTATATTATTTCATCCATCTTTATGCTAAGCTAATAGTGTTGTTAAGTTGGCCTTGGCCTCTCAATGTCTCTGTTTGTCTCTCTCTGTCTCTCTCTCTCCCTCGCTCTCTCTCTGTCTCTCACGGTCTCAGTTTGTCTCTCTTTGTCTCTCTCTGTCTCTGTTTGTCTCTCTTTGTCTCTCTCTGTCTCTCTCTGTCTCTGTTTGTCTCTCTCTGTCTCTCCGTCTCTCTCTGTCTTTCTCTGTCTCTCTCTGTATCTCTCTCTCTCTCTGTCTCTCTCTGTCTCTCTTTGTCTCTCTCTGTCTCTCTGTGTCTGTCTCTCTCTGTCTCTCTATGTCTCTGTTTGTCTCTCTCTGTCTCTCTCTGTCTCTCTCTCTCTGTCTGTCTCTCTCTGTCTCTCTCTGTCTCTGTGTCTGTCTCTCTCTGTCTCTCTATGTCTCTGTTTGTCTCTCTCTGTCTCTCTATGTCTCTGCCTCTCTGTCTGTCTCTCTCAGTCTCTCTCTGTGTCTGTCTCACTCTGCTGTCTCCCCCTGGACTTGTCTCCTCAACATCAGACAGGGAAGGGAGCTGCTAACACTGCATGGAGCAAGTAGCAGTCACGCTAGGCATGCCTCTGCAGGACTCTGGGACAATGGGGCATCCCAAACAGCCAACATGGCAAACAGCAAACACACACACAAACACACACACACACACACACACACACACACACACACACACACACACACACACACACACACACACACACACACACACCACACACACACACACACACACACACACACACACACACACATACAATTTAGCTGGATGACCCAAATTGAGTGTTTGCAGCATTCTTTTGGGGAGGCTGAGCATGTGTTTGACAGTAGGGGGTGGACCGGTTACGAGCGGCCAAGAACAAAATAGCACTTTAAAAACGCCTCATGATATTTGGACAGAATGCTGATCGTTGCGGAAGTCCAACTGAGAGGGAGCGAGAACAAGAGAGAAGATAGAGACAGAGAGAGAGAGAGAGAGAGAGCAAGAGAAGGAAGAGAGCGAGAGAGAGAGAGCAAGAGAAGAGAGAGAGAGAAGGAGAGATACAGAAGAGACACAGAGACAGACAGAGACAGAGACAGACACAGACAGAGACAGACCGAGACAGAGACAGATAGAGAAGGAGAGGAGGGAGAGAGGAACAAAGGGAGAGGAAGACATAGAGAGAGAGCGAAAGAGAGACAAAGGCAGAGAGAAATAGTGATAGAGAAATACAAACGACAGAGAGAAGGAGGGAGAGATGGAGAACCAAAGAAAGAGGGAGAGTGAGAGATGGAGAAAGAGAGAGAGAGAGAGAGAGAGAGAGAGAGAGAGAGAGAGAGAGAGAGAGAGAGAGAGAGAGAGAGAGAAGAGAGAGAGAGGGGACAGCAAGAGATGGTGGAAGAGAGAGAGAGAGAGAGAGAGAGCGCAGTAAAAGGACGATCACACCGCACACATCTGGAGCTGCTTTACTTTACACAAGGCAGTTAGCGGGGGCTTTGGTGGAGGGTGTCTACGGATACACAGATCCAGGGGGTGAGGTGGTGTGTGTGTGTGTGTGTGTGTGTGTGGGGGGGGGGGGGGGGGTTCCTATACATCTTCAAGGAGAGACTGGGTGGGAGCCAGGCCGCAACAGTAAACACTGGGTTTAAGAATAGAGGGGCAAAGCCCGGCATGAAAATCAGCGGAGCTGGTTGGGTGGGGGAGTAAGGCACGCACAGCACACATCACACACACACACGCACACCACACGACGACACACAGCTGAAGGGGCACAACAGGGCACACAACGTGCACCGAGAATAAAGTTAAAGCAAGACAACAGAAAGACAACATCTGACTCTGGGGCTCACGCGAAATGCTTCAGCACACACACCCCGACACACCTGCCACAGCACGATATAGATTAACAACAGACATAACACATCCCGGATACATGCTACACACTACACACACCATGACACACAGCACCCACATTCACCACACAACACCACACACACACACATACACCACCACAAAACCCATAATACACTCCCGACAAACGCGGGGACACCCAGGCAACTCTGTGTCTTCTAAGTCATTCTCGGGCCAGACGCGGCGGGCAAAACAAACTCAGACCGGCACGCCCTTTCTTGGCTTGACTGAACTGACGACCTCCCATGACAAATTAACACATGCTGGTTATCCAACACACACGAACACAACACACACACTACACACACCTGGACCACACGGTGAATACCGGCGCTGAAACCATCCACTGGACTTTGACTCAAACAAAGAGGCACGTGTTGTCCAGTTTGGGGCCGTTGGTGCGCTGGTGGTGGGTGGTGTGACACAGCAAGCAGGCATCACCACCACCACTCTTAGCCTGGCATGGCACCTGAGCCTAGCCCAGCCCAGCCCACAGCAGCACAAGCACAGGCGGCCATAGAACAGCTTTGCTTTTTGACACAGCGAGATATAGATAGCCCAACGTCAC
>PIJE02007997.1:0-11395 GCA_002895965.2 Coryphaenoides rupestris | reverse complement strand
CACACACACACACACACACACACACACACACACACACACACACACACACACACACACACACACACACACACGGGTAAGGGTAGTAGGCGCTTGTCTCTTTGAAGTGGTGACTGACTGGCAAACACGACAAAAAAAAGAGACAGGAAGTAGCAAGTGAGGGGAACGCGCCCCTGCGGTGGTGGGTGTCTCTCTTGTGTTTACTGGCTCAGCGCCGTTGCCGCGACAATGTCTTCGCAGTCGTTGTGGTGAACGCTAGCAAGTGACGATGCAATTGTCCGTGAGGAACGTGGGGTTAAGTGACGGGACAAAAATAACTAAATAAATACATAAATACAAACGCAAACGATCAGAACACACACACAGGGGTTGCTATTAATCATACTGCAAGACTCTATAATAACTCAACATTAGTCGAAAAGTAAAGGGAGATTTCTTTAGTACCTATTAGGGACAGAGAGTTTGTTGCGTTTAATTGACTGTTAGGCACAAACTTAAGGTGATACCGCAAACAAACAAATGAACACCATTCCAAGATATGTGCCCTTCTGCTATGGCCGTTTTTGTCAAAGTGTGGACCGGGGAAGAACAGCAGGAAACGGGATCTTTTGAAGGAAGAAGGGAACTCTTGGGGCTACTTGAGCCATCAGCTGCCAACCCCAACACAACGGCGGCACCGAAAGCTGTTGATAAAATGGCCGACGTGTGTTGCCATAGTAGGAGGGCACGTGCAATTCAATGTCAGATTAATACAAACAAAACCAAAAACAACAACAACAACAACAACAACAACAACAAAAAATGCAATGCTTCTGCAAACTTGCACTCTCGGAAAATGTAATCCAAGAAACAAAACAAAAGAGAAATAAAGAAAAATCATTCCATCAGCGGTGCTACAGGATGGAGTTAAGCATCCGAATAAATTGGATGTAATAATAATAATAGTAATACAAATTTGGTCCTGGACAATTCCAAATGAGAAACTGCTGGACGACTGGGAACACATGGAGCACCACATGGTACAGGACACACACACACACACACACACACACATCTACCAGGGCATGCCATCTCACAACCGAGCAGGGCGAGACAGGTAAAGCTTACCTTCTACAGGGGGGGGGGGGGACAGGAAGGGGGATATAATAGGAACGGTACAAAAAACAGAAAGGAAGAACATAAATACAACAAAAAAAAATGCTGAGCCGGGACGTACCAACTGAAAGGCGAGACGGGTGTGCAACAAAGAGAAGAAAACAAGAGGGGCACGGGGACAAGAGGAGCGTCAACAGTGGAGGCTGTGCATGCACAACACGTCGCGCTGCCAAACGAACGAAAGAAGATGGAGAAACAGAGCGGCCCACGACACAGAAACAGAACTGTAAACTGTAATCTGTAAACCGTAACTGTAAACTGTAATCAATAAACCGTAAACTAATCTGTAAACTGTAAATTGTAATCTGTAAACCAAAAACTAACTGTAATCTGTAAACTGTAACTGTAAACTGTAATCTCTAAGCTGTAGACTTTTAGTCTTTAACCAGGATATGATGAACAATTAAATTACAACAGGGTTATTGTTCAAGATCTCATCCATCCAGCGATCTCCCCAAAGCAATCTGGGAGAGAGTGAGTGAGAGAGCCGTGTGCAAAAACACAAAAGTTGCTCATTCCACCACCGGCCTGGTGATGGAATGAGCGACCATTTAAAATGCCCCTGTGAAAAGACCAATCAAAGCGAATCGACCACGGCGGTCCAACTGGTGTGTGTGAAAGCAGAGGCTACAGTGCGTAGGTCAAAGGTCGTGGGGTCGGCCGGCATTACCTTGTTGGCCCAGGCGTCCTCGTCCCAGGAGGTGAGCTGCAGCACTCGGATGATCTCGTGGATCTCGCTGCTCATCTTCTCGAAGGTGAAGTTGCGGTTCTTCAGGGCCTCCTCCACGCCCTGGCTCCTGGACGTCTTGGTGGTCACGAAGATCTTGATGCCTGGAGGACACGGTGGCTATTACAACAACAACAAGAACAAAACTACAAATCTGACATGACACCCAAGACAGATATGATGCTAATGTAGAAGGAAACAACCCATTTGTACCCAAATAACTATCTCCTACCCTCATTTTATTTTTGTTTTATTTTTATGATGTTTTGTTTTATTTATTTATTTTTGTATATATACTGTATTTTAAATTTTTGTAGAATTTCTACATTATTAGTTTAATGTCCAATGTTATGCACCAGTTTCACAAAAGCACATTCCTTGTTTGTAAAACAAAGCTGATTCCGATTTTGATGTAATGCACATTTGATGTAATTTCCGTTGGCACGAAAGGCGCTAAAAACAAATAAAGCTGAATTGAACTGAATCCATAGGAATTGTGGGTGTGGTTACCGGAGATGAGGACGGGCAGTAGCTCCTTGACGGTGTTCATGGAGGTGACCAGCATGACGCGGTGCTCCTGGTGGGTCAGCTCCTGCTGCCTCTCATCGATCATCTTGGCCATCTTGGTCATCCCTAAGCAAAGGGCAAAACACACCGAGTATGTCAATACGTCAAGGTCAAGGGAAAGGTCGGGTATCCACCATGGTGAATTGGTTCCCTGCTTGGGTGTTGACAACCAAGACGGGCCCGCCAGCTAAATAGACTCGAGAAAAAGACTCGAACCTGGGCCCAGGTTTTTCGTGTACGTGATCAAGTCTTCCATGGACTCGACCACCTCGGCCACCGTCAGGTACTCCAGGATGCCCTTGCATACTCTGATGATTTTACGCACCTACAATGATAGAAAAGCCACATATAAATAAATATTAAACACGGCAATTACAATTCCCACCAATAACAATTCCCACCTTATTCCCGGAAACCAATCTATGATGCAAACCACTGATACACAGTGTCATTCGGAGCCAGAGGCGTCATTGGACTTTTGATACTGCTTGCTCCAGACATTCTCTTCCCTTTTAATCCCAGGTCTGGTCTGCCCCCTCCCCAGCTGCTGTTTATTCACTGTTGCTGGTTCAGCAGCATCCATCAACCCGCCCCTGCATACAGGCAGGCTCATCCTCCACCGCGCCAACCCCGCCACCGCCAGGCAACAGCCCTCTGTCTGGCGGTGTGATGACCCTGTGCTGTCAGATGGCTGACTGATTGCCAACAAACCCCACCCTGCCCCACACCACCCCCGGCAGACAGCTCTGGGACGCCGGCCGATCCTCCAAGCTGATCTGGCACTATTTTACACACACACACGCTCACTCATAAAAAGAAGACACTGACCATAATAAAAGCTATAAAAAGCTATAAACGTGTATGAAATGTGTGACTTGAGTCCACGTTTGCCTGTGCATGTAGTAAATGCGAGGGGTTCTAAATTTATATTGAGGGCATTTGGCAGACGCTTTTATCCAAATCGACGATCAAATCGACAATAAGTTTGACCATTTATTCTTATTTCTTAAAGGGGACATATTATGCCACCAGGTGTGAGTGTGGTTAGCCATTGCAAGCCGTTTCACAATTGCCACGTGACTACCATCTAGTGACATCACACACCACACTATGGTCCTGACTCCTGTCTCAACATGCTTTTTTTATATGTATTTATTATGGGCTTTTTGTGCCTTTTTATGGACAGGATGGTGAAGAGTGACAAGGAAGAGGTGGGCTGGAGAAGAGAGGGAATGACATGTAGCATAGGACCACAGGTGGGCGTTGAACCCGGGGAGCTACAAGGCGTATCGCCTGCGCGGCTCGTAGTGAATTAGCGGGTTGAGCCACAGTGCCGGCGTCTGAACATGCCGAACGTAATCCAGAGAGTCATGTTTGCATTATAAAGCCTGTTTATAGATATGACCTATGCAGTGATACATTTCTCTTTTAACCAGTATAACTATAGGAGGGGCAAGACGTAATATGCATGTGGGTGCCTGCGCTCAGACCTTTGAATCTGCTCCACTACTACTCCACTGAGTTGACTGATTCTGGCCTGGCATCGTGACCTGAAACGGCTATTCCTCGGTTGAAATAGCGATTATCCAATGAGTGCCGGGGGGGGGGGGAAATAACGATTGATCCATCAGTGCTACATGCGGGATGAGCGCCGTGGGCAACAGCTTGCTAGCGGCTTCAATTGCTAGCTGACAAGTAGTCAAATGTTTCACAAAAATCCTCCCAAAATAGACTCCTTTTCTGGGAGGGTCTTTCCAACATTCTGGAAACTTTCACTTTCACTTAATGGGCTCTCGTGTGTGGGCTGCTGACTAATAAAATGTTGATTAACAAATGCAGGCCTATTTTACATAGATGGCATGTCTTCTGTCAGTATCTCCCCATGTCGTAGTTTGTTTTTATTTCTCTCCACTTTTAAAACCCTGGGAAAAAAAACCCAGCATGTTGGCATGGCTACACATCGTGGGTCTCTAGTGATTGGTTCGGGGAAAATTGAATCTCCCTCCCCCACGGAAATCGGTTATTGGATTGGATGTCAGACTGAAGATGGAAATGGAGTGTAACGAGTTGACACTTGAGATTGATATCAGGCTAGGGCATTGGAGCACACACACAAGTGCAATCTATTATGATCACAGAGGCAAGTCAGAGACATGGCTCTTGGAAAATTCTCAATTGGGATCCGTTGGTCCAACATTTAAGCGGAAGGCCCTCTTCCTTCTGCTGTCCCCAGTGCGATTGGCCCCATGTAACATGATCAGCATGCATGGCTGCAAAATCTCCAGACATTACAACGTTCTTCTTTTGTATGCTTTCTTTTTCATGTCTGCAGTACTTCGGGCTGCAGTACAACGGCCATATGCAACACCTATTGGTGCACTTCAGACACGGCACAGCACACAATGCTGAATTATTTTGTGGTGCATTGGCTAGTACCGCTTCCTACTCACCCACGCTTCTGTTGAGACCTCCTTACTGAGGCCTAAGCACCTCTGTGCTCGCTGGAATGTGCTGGTCCACAGTTCGCCACGACACGGTTTTAATGGCAGCGTTGGCTTGCTGGCTGTCACTCAACCCCCTGCTAAGCTGGGGGGTTTTAAGCATGCCTTGAAATTCGGCCAGGTCTAATTCACCACCACCAACATGCGGCAGTGCACAGTCCCTATGGTCCAATGATGAATAAAAAGGAGTGAGGAGACCTGTGTTTTACGTGCTGCCCCCCCCCCATTACAGGCGTCACGTCACCCATCTGAAATGGATCTGCCTCTGACCCCTTGATGGACGTGCTGACAAGCAACGCTGGCATGCCTGCCCCTGCGCTAGCTCTATAGAACAAAAAAGACAGCATATGTGTCCGTCGGCCAAATGATTCATAGCTCAGGAGGTAAGAGCGGTTGTCTGGCAGCAGGAAGGTTGCTGGTTCGATCCCCGGGCTCCGCCTCCTAGCTAAGTGTCGAGGTGTCCCTGAGCAAGACACCACCTAACCCTAACTGCTCCTGACGTGTTGGTTGTTACCTTGCATGGTTGACACTGCCGTCGGTGTATGAATGTGTGAATGTGTGGCAAATGCAAAGCGCTTTGGATAAAAGCGATGTATGCAATCCATTTTAGCGTGGTCATTATCTGCTCACCACCACCAAGCATATTGACATTTTCAGCTGCCAAGTAGGAGGAGGAGACTCAGATTGCGTGATTTGTAAAACAGCAAATTAGGCAACGACACATCGTGTTGTTACCTGTTGAATATGGAGCCTACCTGTATTCAGAATTGTGTACAATCAAATGGGAGTTTGTCTCGCAACAAGGCTGTGCCTCGCCACCTTGCACGCCGTGTTTATTTTCATCCAATTATAAAACGGAGAAGCAAAACTTTGGGAAACTTAGAAAAAGGGCGGTTCCTCATTTTCAGGCTGATAATTGACATCAGGGACAAAATCATTTCCCAGGGGGCACACTGAGTGATGCAATGGAATCTAGTGATACTGATTGTTTCAGTGTTTGTATGCAAATACAAATGCAAGTTTGTCGTGTGTGTGTGTGTCCCCCATGTGTTCACCAGGCCCGTTTGGCTCTCTGTGGGGTGAAGTTAGGCAGTCCCAGTTGAGTGGAGCCGATGACACACACACACAGTGCATGAGTCATGCTGGTGATGAGAATGGAGGGGTCAGCTGGTTTAACTCATTATAGATGGTGGCGGTAAGGGGTTAGTGGGTGGATGGGAGACACACGCACACACACACGACTCTCTTTGGCCTTGGATGGATGGATGGAGGGAAAATACGATGTATGCGTCTTCTGTTCCAAAAAAATAATACGAGAGTAATGTTTTTGAAAATGCTCTCCTTTTGTGTTGCAGGTGGGCAAGGACACGGTCCAGACCACAGAAGACCAGATCATGAAGAGAGACATGCCCCCGGCCTTCATCAAGTAAGACCAGGGACAACAAGATGGTGGTCCTTACACTTGAACTCCCCGGATCACTAAGGAAGCTGAATGTCCAGCTTCCTTAGTCTCTCTCTCTCTCTCTCTCTCTCTCTGTCTCTGTCTCTGTCTCTGTCTCTCTCTCTGTCCCTGTCTCTTTATCGCTTGTAGTAATGGCTATTTGTGCACAAGCAAAGGTCACATGTGGCATGTTAAGTGCTTCAATGCTACTCAGACACTGGTGTAATGTATAAATACAACCACAAGATGATTCGCCCAGGGTTAGAAACAGACCCACCACCCATTGCTGGAGAAAAGCTCATATATATGTGCGTACAATGGAATGCTTACTCCCCATTCACTCCTGCAGTAAACGTACATTCTAAATGACTCAAAATTCGTAATAGTACCTAGTAAGTACAATAAAAAGTAGAATTTCTGTGGATCAGAATAAACAGTATTCTTATAAACATACATTCTAAATATAGTATCTAATAAGTATGGTCATTTGTTGAAAGTAAAGTAGCAGACACCTTGACTGACATGACACTTTATACAGTACAAGGAGGCGGTATTAAAGAACATATTTTCCGGTTGTCTCAGCTGTTATTTACCCCTCACCCGTGAATTGTTGAATTCAATACCTCAGCCAAACCCACCCCTAGCACCCCCCCGCCCCTCCGTCCCCCGCTCCCCCTTCCGCCATTTAATAAAAATCATTAGTTCCTGCTCAGCTGTTGTCCACTGCTATCCCCGTCTCTCTCACCTCCACATCGCCTCGCTTGTTAAAAGAGGAGAGTGGGTGGGTAGTCTCTCACCCCCAAGGTCGTGGGAGAACCGCATGGGTAGCCGTGGGTCATCGGGCTTGACGCGTTTGGCGCCCGGCTTGAAGTCACATTGTCACCCCGTCGTCGGCCATCGGCTATCGTGCCAGAATGTGTCCGTCTGTCTCCGCCCCCCCCCCCACTAAATATAGTGTCTGTGGGGGTCCGGTTAATGCATGGCTGTCTCCTGCCACGCACACAACCATACCGGTGGTGGAGCTGGGCCTCAGTGACACACGCCATCTATGCACACACACCTATACACATGCACAGGCACACACACACCTACAGTATACACATGCACAGGCACACACACACCTATACACAGGCACACACACGCCTATACATACACACAGGCACACACACACACACACACACACACATCTATACACAGACACACACACACACACACACACACCTATACACAGGCACACACACAGGGGCGGGAATTCAGGAGCCAAGTTTTCCCTTCTGTGGACACTTAACAATGCATTTTATTTGTGGAAAATACTGCTAATGTCCCCCCCCTGTCCTGCCCCCCTGTTAACCAGGCAGACATTTGGCCGCAGGCAGCAGTGGTAGGAAGTCAGGCTTCCATGGGAACGGGGACATGTGGCGCTGCCTGGCCCGCTGCCCATGTCTACGCTTCCAAACTTTTGTTTGCAATCCACGCAGGTGTTGCCTGAGACAAAAGCATCACCACTTTTCATTTCACTGTATATCCTGTATGTGTATGTGACCAAGAAAGTTCTAGAATCTTGAACAAAAGCCACCATCTCCGACGGCGGTGCCAACCATGCAAGGTAACAACCAACACGTCA
This sequence comes from Coryphaenoides rupestris, assembly GCA_002895965.2. Taxonomy (NCBI): domain Eukaryota; kingdom Metazoa; phylum Chordata; class Actinopteri; order Gadiformes; family Macrouridae; genus Coryphaenoides; species Coryphaenoides rupestris. Next base: position 3,383 of record PIJE02007997.1, on the reverse strand, counting down.
GGAGCAGTGAGGGTTAGGGGGCGTCTTGCTCAGGGACACCTCGACACTTAGCTAAGAGGCGGAGCCCGGGGATCGAACCAGCAACCTTCCTGTTGCCAGACAACCGCTCTTACCTCCTGAGCTACTGCCGCCACCCCTGTTTCTGTTTCTACAGGGAGACTGATCCTCTGCATGCTTCCCTCATCATCAACATGACGATGAATCCTGCTGCCTGTCTGGATCACTTGTCTCTCTCTCTCTCTCTCTCTCTCTCTCTCTCTCTCTCTCTCTAACCGCTGTCTTGCCTGCCTCCTCTCCTCTGTGCGCAGGGTGGAGACCGCCTGTACGAAGCTGGTGCAGGCCGCGTCCATGCTGAAGGCCGACCCGTACTCGGTGCCGGCCCGGGATTACCTAATCGACGGCTCCCGGGGCATCCTCTCGGGCACCTCCGACCTGCTGCTCACCTTCGACGAGGCAGAGGTACGTGAGAGACGTGATGATGACGGTCAGGAAACTCCTCTTGTCCTCTCCTTTTCCCGCCCAGAAGAGGAGGAGGACTCTGTTATAGCTCAGGTTCTGCTCTGAGCACCGTCTATCTATAGTTGATGAATGTGTCGTTCGTCGTGGCGTTACCGGAGCTGATGCCCGCTGCTGCAGGAGCCATCTCTGCAGGTTCCTTGTTAAGACACTGCCTGTGTGGTGTGTGTTTTGCTGCTTGTAATAAGCACTGCCCCGAAAAGGTTCTCCACGATGGTGTTAAAGGTCCCTCATTACGCCACCAGGTGTGAGTGTGATTTAACCCATTGCAAACAGTTTCACAATTGCCATGTGACCACCGTCTAGTGACATCACAAGTGGGTTGATGTCCACCTAGATATATGTTGACTAGATCAGTTTACCTGTCGGTACAGTCCACTGGTTAAGCTGGTAGGCTGATATAGTAATCACACATCTGGGTGGACATTCCCACTTGTGATGTCACTAGATGGTAGTCACGTGGCAATTGTGAAACGGCTTGCAATGGCTAACCACACTCACACCTGGTGGCATAATATGTCCCCTTTAAGAAATAATAATAAATGGTTGGATTAGGATAAAAGCGTCTGCCAAATGCCCTCAATGTAAATTTAGAACCCCTCGCATTTACTACATGCACAGGCAAACGTGGACTCAAGTCACACATTTCATACACGTTTATAGCTTTTTATAGCTTTTATTATGGTCAGTGTCTTCTTTTTATGAGTGAGCGTGTGTGTGTGTGTGTCTGTGTAAAATAGTGCCAGATCAGCTTGGAGGATCGGCCGGCGTCCCAGAGCTGTCTGCCGGGGTGGTGTGGGGCAGGGTGGGGTTTGTTGGCAATCAGTCAGCCATCTGACAGCACAGGGTCATCACACCGCCAGACAGAGGGCTGTTGCCTGGCGGTGGCCGGGTGGCGGGGTTGGCGCGGTGGAGGATGAGCCTGCCTGTATGCAGGGGCGGGTTGATGGATGCTGCTGAACCAGCAACAGTGAATAAACAGCAGCTGGGGAGGGGGCAGACCAGACCTGGGATTAAAAGGGAAGAGAATGTCTGGAGCAAGCAGTATCAAAAGTCCAATGACGCCTCTGGCTCCGAATGACACTGTGTATCAGCGGTTTGCATCATAGATTGGTTTCCGGGAATAAGGTGGGAATTGTTATTGGTGGGAATTGTAATTGCCGTGTTTAATATTTATTTATATGTGGCTTTTCTATCATTGTAGGTGCGTAAAATCATCAGAGTATGCAAGGGCATCCTGGAGTACCTGACGGTGGCCGAGGTGGTCGAGTCCATGGAAGACTTGATCACGTACACGAAAAACCTGGGCCCAGGTTCGAGTCTTTTTCTCGAGTCTATTTAGCTGGCGGCCCGTCTTGGTTGTCAACACCCAAGCAGGGAACCAATTCACCATGGTGGATACCCGACCTTTCCCTTGACCTTGACGTATTGACATACTCGGTGTGTTTTGCCCTTTGTGGCTTAGGGATGACCAAGATGGCCAAGATGATCGATTGAGAGGCAGCAGGAGCTGACCCACCAGGAAGCACCGCGTGCATGCTGGTCACCCTCCATGAACACCGTCAAAGACTACTGCCCGTCCTCATCGGCCGGTAACCACACCACAATTCCTATGGATTCAGTTCAATTCAGCTTGTATTTTTGTTTTTAGCGCCTTTCGTCGCCAACGGAAATTAACAATCAAAATGTGCATTACATCAAAATCGGAATCAGCTTTGTTTTACAAACAAGAAATGTGCTTTTGTGAAACTGGTGCATAAACAGTTGGACATTAAACTAATAGTTGAAAATTCTACAAAAATTTTAAATGCAGCTCTAAATAAAACCAAAAACATCATAAAAATAAAACAAATAAAATGAGGGTAGGAGATAGTTATTTGGGTACAATGGGTTGTTTCCTCTCTACATTAGCATCATATCTGTCTTGGGTGTCATGTCAGATTGTAGATTTTTTTTGTTTTTTGTTTTTTTTTTTTTTTATTTTTTTTGCTTCTTTTTTTATTTGTTGTTGTTGTTGTAATAGCGCACCGTGTCCTCCAGGCATCAAGAATCTTTCTGACACCAAGACGATCCAGGAGCCAGGTGCGTGGAGAGGCCCTGAAGAAACGCAACTTCACCTTTCTGGAGAAGATGAGCAGCGAGATCCACGAGATCATCCGATTGAATGCAGCTCACCTCGGACGAGGACGCCTGGGCCAACAAGTAAAGCCGGGCCGACCCACGACCTTTGACCTACGCACTGTAGCCTCTGCTCTTCACACACACACCTCGCGCTCTCACTGCGTTTATTTCCAAATGGTACAGAGTTTGGACCTCCGTGGGTTCGATTCCTTTTGATTGGTCTTTTCCAAGGGGCATTTTAAATGGTCGTCTCATTCACATCACCGCCGGTCGGTGGAATGAGCAACTTTGGTGTTTTTGCACACGGCTCTCTCACTCACGTCTCCCAGATTGCTTTGCGGGAGATCGCGGACGATGAGATCTTAACAATGACACCCTGTTTTGTAATTAATTGTTCATTCATATCCTGGTTAAAGACTAAAAGTCTACATCTTAGAATTTTACAGTTACAGTTACAGTTTACAGATTTACAGTTACAGTTTTTGGTTTACAGAATTTACAATTTACAGTTTACCAGATTAGTTTACGTTTATTGATTACAGTTTACAGTTACGGTTTACCAGATTACAGTTTAACAGTTCTAGTTTTCTGTGTCGATGGGCCACTCTGTTTCTCCATCTTCGTTCGGTTCGTTTGGCAGCGCAACGTAGTGTGCATGCAACAGCCTCCACTGTTGACGCTCCTCTTGTCCCCGTGCCCCCTCTCTTGTTTCTTCTCTTGTTGCACCACCTATCGCCATCTCTCAT
>PIJE02007996.1:0-10000 GCA_002895965.2 Coryphaenoides rupestris | reverse complement strand
CTCACTCTCTCTCTCTCTCTCTCTCTCTCTCTCTCTCTGTCTCTCTCTCTCTCTCTCTCTGTCTCTCTCCCTGTGTGGTCCTATAGTATTGTGAGTCGAGTGAGTGTTGGATCACGTACAGTATGTGGTGGTACGCGTCTCTCCGGTCATGTATGTTGTGTGTGTGTTGGCACACGACAGGGTGGCGCATCGAGGAGGACTCTTGGATGTGAGACACGGTACTCATTGTTTACCACCCCCCCCTCCCCCCTCCCCCTCCCACTGTGCGACAGGAAGTGAACATAAAGATAAATCGGTCCGATAACCATGGGAACCGTTTTCCACACAATAACACCTCCTCACCCCTGCTGTGTGTGTGTGTGTGTGTGTGTGTGTTTGTGTGCGTGTGTGTGGGTGTGTGTGTGCTTGTGTGTGTACGTGTGTGCGTGTGTGTGTGTGCTTGTGTGTGTACGTGTACGTGTGTGCGTGTGTGTGTGTGTGCGTGTGTGCTTGTGTGTGTATGTAGGTATGTGTGTGTATGCGTGTGTGTGTGTGTGCTTGTGTGTGTACGTGTGTGTGTGTGTGTGTGTGTGCTTGTGTGTGTATGTGTGTGCGTGTGTGTGTGTACGTGTGTGCGTGTGTGTGTGTGTGCTTGTGTGTGTATAGGTGTGCTTGTGTGTGTGCTTGTGTGTGTACGTGTGTGCGTGTGTGTGTGTACGTGTGTGCGTGTGTGTGTGTGTGCTTGTGTGTGTATAGGTGTGCTTGTGTGTGTGCTTGTGTGTGTACGTGTGTGCGTGTGTGTGTGTGTGCGTGTGTAGGTATGTGTGTGTACGTGTGTGCGTGTGTCTGTGTGTGTGTGTGTGTGTATGTGTGTGCGTGTGTGAGTTGACCTCATTCATCATAAGGAGACGTGTTGTCTGTTCAGCCATGTTAGATTAAAGTGAATTAAATGTTTTCACGGTTAAAGTTGAGATGAATTTAAAGTGGGCTTACGTGTGACTTGTACTCCTGTTGAATGGCAGCGAAGAGATAAGATAAAATAAGACAGAACTTTATTAATCCCGAAGGAAATTAATAATAATAATAATAATAATAATTCTCTATCATGAACTGGTTCTCGTACCAGTTCATGGTAGAATAGAACAGAATGGAGGAGATGTTTCTACATACTTGTGGTGTGTGTAGTGGTACCTACTGGGCTGAAGTACCTACTGTATTCTGGAACTCTCTCTCCACTTTAGCTTGCGCAACACTTTCATACACGTGTGCCAAACCAAACTCTTGTTTCTCTCGATCTCCCTCGGTCTCTCTTGTACACACACACACACACACACACACACACACACACACACACACGCACACTCGTACATGCACACATGCACACACACACACACACACACCCCCCATCTCTCTCTCTCTTTCTCTCTCTCTCTCTCTCTATCGCTCTCTCTCTCACACACACAAATGCACACACACACACGCACGCACATGCACACACACACACACACACACACACACACACACACAGAGAGACACACACACACCCACACACACACACGTACACTCCAGGACCACACACACACATCCAGACTCACACACACTCACATACACAGAGACACCACACACACACACACACACACACATCCAGACCCACACACACACATCCAGACCCACACACACTCACATACACAGAGACACAACACACACACACATCCAGACCCACACACACTCACATACACAGAGACACACACACAGACACACACACAACACACACACGCACGCACGCACATACCTGTTGAGGAGGAAGAATCAGTGTGTTCTCGGCCGTCTCCTGTGTTGACAGTTTCAAGCAGGCCTCTTCCTCTGGTGTCCAGAGGAAGAGGCCTGGAGCAGAACACGGGCCCAACAGAATATCACAGTATACCCCCCGGCTCCTCGTACCGATAGACACACAGTCCTGAACAGTACAGGGCGTACTAAATGTACTAAACGTAGTAAAAGTAGAGACTGGAGACCACATAGATGATAGGCTGTATAAAGTGTGTAGACTATAGGCCAGGGGTGTCCAACATGTGGCCCGGGGGCCATATGCGGCCCGCGAGCCGATCCAATCCGGCCCGGGAGGCAGCTTCACTTAATCCGAAAAAGAAATCGGGTGTTGTTCCTACTTCCTTCTAATAGTAGTCGGCCTAAACATCTCAGACTCTAGACTCTCGTGTGTATTCCTCATTTTAAGGTAATGGGACGTTTTAAAGCTGTACAGCTCACAGAGGGTATATCTTTAATCATATAAATTACGGCCCTCAATCTCAAAGGAGTTTGACACTAACCCTGCTCTCGGCTATAGACGCCAGCTCACTGTTTCTCCTCTCGAAGGCTTCTGAGGTCCTCCCAGGCCGACCTGCTGACAGGACGTGAGCTCGCAGGTCACAACGAGCGAATCAATCTCCCAAATATGGCCGACGATGCTCAACATCGTGCTCGCCGTGGCGTTCGCCCACCTGGATAAACGTTCGCGTTCACGCTGCGGCGTTGACGTCCGCACGCCTCTGGTCCGGCTTCTCAAAATCACCCGGAGAGCAGCAGCAGGAAATAAAGTTATATCTCTCAACACGCGGTCAGCGTTTTAAAAGCTGGAAGCTGAAGCTGGAACAAGAACGTGAACGGGGTCGTACTAAATTATGTTAAGCGACGCGAACCAAATGATTTGCTAACCGAGCGAAACTCTGAGACACAAGCCAGAGGCGGCTGCGCAGCGATACAGGAGACGGTGCTAGATTATGATAAATCGCTCCGTTTCAAGCACCTGGATTCTGTACTGCCGTACTCAAGGTGTTTGTTAGCTCCCCGTGACACCGCGAGATAAATAAAACGGATAAATAAATCCCACAGTGTTCCAGTGTTGCCTGCGTCTGTGTTTTATGACTTCATATGTTTTGACGAACGCGTGCGCCAGCCACTGATTCAAAGCACATTTTATACCTCCGCTCACGTCCTCCAAAATTCTAAATGATTTGACGCACGTCGAATAAATCGTTTTTAAATTGCAACCCCCCCCATAGTAAATATGAGGTAAATTATATTCTCAAAGTTTCATTCATTTTCCATGCCCAGTGTAACATCAAGTTTCCTGGTTGCTCAACATGTTGTTCTGGGTCCTTCCAGGGCCAGTGGCGTTCAAACGGCGGGTCGTGACCCATAAGCGGTTCACAGGAAGCGGGGGCCGAGCGGGTCGCAGAATGGCTCCAATAAACTCTTTAAAAAACTCATTACACAAAATTGAAAAAGTGTATCTCCAGTACATGCAGGCCTACATGTCTGTCTGTTGAAGTCTGGGTTTCATTGAATCACGAGGAGTTTGAAGACTGCATTGATGAAGAGCAGACAGAGAAACGTCCATTACCTCACTTGTTCCGCATGGCAAACAGAATATATTGCTTATTTTACCGTCCATAATGGGTGCGGGGGTCAGCCAGGGATCCACAGGTGGGGCGAGGGGCTGGCGCTCGGGAAACCCCTGATTTAAGGGAGCTGATTTCTATAAATCCGATGAACGCTAAATACTATAAATAAAGACACACACATCTGAGACGTTAAGAGACGTTAGCGTAGAGACATAAATACTTCCAGCTAGACGTCGTCGTTGGTCTGTTATTCATACACGAGGAATAGCAAAGGATTATTTATGAAGCAGATCGACGGTCTGAACGGTAAATATCCCGCGCGGAGGTACCAGGGTATCGAGTTCTGCTGCCAAGAACATCAGCGGCGCTGCGTGACTTAAATCGAACTACTGGCTACCTTGGGTTTGAACACTAAATAATCACATCCCCTCCTCCTCTCGCGCAAATATACTGTACACACACACGGACACACGCACACACACACACACACACACACACACACACACACACACACATCTATGTGAAGGGGTTGAAGGCTAGCAGTGTTTGGTGAACTCTGGGGGGTCACACCGCTCAGAGTGTCAGAGCCAGTCGAGCAGAACAGTAGTGTGTGTGTGTGTGTCATTAATATAACCCCTCCTCTCACACACATACACACACCACACACACACACGCACAGTAGCACACGCACACGCACACACACACACACACACACACACACACACACACTCAGTGCCCATTCGAGGTGATTGGTAATAGGCTTCAGTGTGTGTGTGAGGCGTGTGTGTGTGTGTGTGTGTGTGTGTGTGTGTGTGTGTGTGTGTGTGTGTGTGTGTGTGTGTGATCTATGATCCCCTATCTCCAGCCTATCTGACTACAAGCTGTTATTTACTGTTATCTGCAAAGCTCCGTCTGCTATCTGTTAACGAAACAACTCCTCTCTACCCTGAGCGGGAGAGAGAGGAGAGAGAGACAGCCAGGGAGAGACAGCCAGGGAGAGACAGACAGGGAGAGACAGACAGGGAGAGACAGACAGGGAGAGGCAGGATGAGATACAGGGAGTTAATTTTTGATTTCATTATTATTATATACTGTATGTAGTTGTGCTACTAGTAATATAAAAGGCTGTGAGTTTCCTTTAGCACATATTCACACACACACACACACACACACACACACACACACACACACACACATATGCGCGAACGCACGCACACACACACACACACACACTAACACACAAGGCATATGAACATTCATGTGCAAACGAATGCAAAAGAATTTAACCTGAAGAAACCTGAGGCTGATTCACAGTCATGTTCTCTGACCCTTCTCTTTACCTCCCTCTCTCTCTCTCTCTCTCTACCTCTCTCTTTCTCCCTCTCCCTCTCTCTCTCCCTCTCTCTCTCTCTCTTCTTTCCTCTCTCTCTCTGCCTTCTCTTACCCTCTGCCCCTCTCTCTCTCTCTCTCACCCTCTCTCCTTATTTCTTCTCTTTTCACACCACCTCCAAAAAAGTTTGAACTACTAAAGTGTTCTTAAGCAGGGCACTCACACCTCGAACACACACACACACACACACACACACACACACACACACACACACTCTTATAAAGCTGTGTGGATGTTCTCAATGAGGGAGGCCTGCGGTTTGGCGACGAGTTCCAGGATCAACTCGACAGCTTGGCCAGGAAGAGCCCCGGGAATGGAACCAGCGACCCCAGCCATTACCTGCTCTACCTCCAACAACCAGACACCAACCCGACCGACCGACTGACCGACCAACCAACCGAGCAACCGACCGACCGAGCGGCCCGCGCTGTGCTGTGCTGTCCCCCCTCTGCTGCCCGCCTGTCAGTCCCTGCTCCCTCCCTCCAGAGCATGGATAAGAGAGGACCAGCGGGAGGTTATCAGCCCTCCACCCACCACAGGGGGGTCTGGGCTGGGCCGCCACACCCCTGACACATCCCGACACCCCCCCCGCGCCTGTCAGGACCCGTGACTTCTGGTCCGACCGCTGGGGGTCAGGGGTCGGGGGGTGGGGGGGGTCAATTGGTGAATTGGTGCCGTGACCCGGATTAGCTCGGCCGCGGGGCTCAGGGAGGTGAAGGTGTCGCAGTAGAAGAAGCCACACACCCAGGAACCGACAACAACAACAACAACAACAACAACAACAACGTGACGACTGTTGTGTCCTGAATATTCCATTGACGTTGACATTTAGGGGCGTTTAGCTTTTAGACGCTGCGTCTGACAATAAGTACGTTTGTCCTAAGAGAGAGAAACAACATTATATTTCGCTGACACAACAGTTAGATTTGAATAGAACACGTTTCAAGCAACCCCTTGATGGTAAACAGCAAGGTAGCGAGGATAAGATGCTAGGATAAGATGCTACACAATGCTAAGTGCTAAGATGTACAAACATAAGTGCTAAGAATCAAGAGGGGAGTGGAGGGTTGGTGGAAGTGGGTTGAGGAGGAGAGGAGGAGAGGAGATTTTTTATATAGTTTTATATCGTATTGCAATATTATTTTAAATGTTATAATTATTAAAATATTGTTTTATTGTACTGTATCGCTATGCAACCTGGCACAAGAATTTCCTTCAGGATTAATAAAGTTCTATTCTATTCTATTAAATTTTTTGTTTTATAGAATCAGAAACAGCTTTATTGCCTTAGTTTTGCAAAGAAGGAATGTGCTTTTGTGCAATCGGTGCCTAACATGGAACAGAGTAAAAACAAAAATTCAAAAAAATGCAAAACATTCCAAAGAAAAATAGATAAAAAATGTGTGAAAGGTTTTGCTTATAAAATGATTTAATTTTATTCATACTGTCTTTATGTATGAATATTTTCCTATTGAGCAGAGATACTGTAACAGTTAACAGTTAGTTATACAATAATAGTTTCCCTCTCACCCCTACCTGCTCATAATAAATCATGACATCACCGTGGTGTTGCGGGTTTGAGTCCTGCGTGCGTGGGAGAGGGCGAGAGACATAGACGGTGTGTGAGAGAGTGTTTGAAGACGGGAGGGTGGGAGGGGAGGTGCAGGGCTACCAGTCATCGAGGAGCGCGACGCTTTTAAACACTTTAAAATTTACGCAGGTTTGCAGTCGGCCGTGAGTTAACGTTCACATTAGAGCGAAATCCTCCGCGGTGGTAAAAGTGAAATTCTTTCAGACCGGAGTCACACCCGGTCTCGGTGGGCTGACGCCAGAACATGACCCATACCTGGAGTCTAGGGCCGGGTGTGTGTGTGTGTGGGTGTGTGTGTGTGTCGTGCGTGGTGTGTGTGTGCGCGTGTGTGTGTTCCCCAGGCAATGAGCTGCTATGCCAGGAGATAATGAACAGCACATTGGAATGTTGCAGCGAAACGTGTGCACTTGTGCACTTTACAAGTGTACACGTGCACACACACACACACACACACACACACACACACACACACACACACACACACACGCACACACACACACACACACACACAAACCTAAAGAATTTAAAACAGCCCCAGTAACACACTCGAAATATGTGTGTGTGTGTGTGTGTGTCTGTGTGTGTGCATGTGTGTGTGTGTGTGTGTGTGTGCCATGTTTACAGTCTTCCCATCAGTCGTCCAGCTAAGCTAACAGCAGGACTCACCTTAACGATCTACTCGTTGACTTATTAAAAGCTCTTCAAACTCTAATTTTCCCAGTTTGAGTTTAACCAGCGCGCCACGCACCGCTAGAGCCCACCGAGCTACTGTCTGAGACACAGATCAGAGCTCGGTGGCTAACGGCTAGCAGCTAACAGCTAACGGCTAACGGCTAGCAGCTGACTTCATATCAACCTCCATGGTAATGATGTTGTTCATGCCAGGAGGTGCCTCTGAGGTCCACTCGGAGGGATTTTGACCTTGACCCTTGACCCTTAACGATGGCGACCAGGTCAGTGTGCTACTGCGTACTGTGAAAGTTATGAACGTAATAATGTGAGTGATATTAAAGAAAGAAATGTAAATGTAAGAAAAGAAAGAAATGCTGGTGAACAACGAGGGGTGAGGTGTGTCTTGCTCAAGGGCTCCGTCAAAACCAGCAACCTTGTGGTTTGCCAGACAACCGCTCGTACCTCTGAGCGGGGGAGGTGGGGGGCGGGCTGTCACCGGCTGTTTTTATATCTATTTTCTATAGCTCTATTTTTTTATAGCTAAACAAGATATACTGGATGCAGGCCGCAGTAAATCTTTAAGCTTCTGTTAAAATGAGGGCAAACGTATTGTGTGGAGGCGTCCTTCTGTTAAAACTTTCTATGGAAAAGTGTTATTATGCAGCAGTTTAGTTGCTCGCTGTGTTACTGTCAACACAAACACACAACAAGACACTCGTCTCCCGTAACAAATGCAGCCCCCATAGGCGCTCATTAAACGCTTAATGATGGAAAAGCTGCGAGAAAACAGCTCTCTCAACGAGCTTTCTAAACGGCGGCTAAGCCTCTGCATCCCGTGGGCCTGCAGCTCCTCCTGTACGTTGCTGGGCGGTCAGGGAGGCGCTGGAGGAAACAGACTTGCTCCTCTGGCTCCAGACGTTACTTCACCGCTCCTCGAGATAGCGTTCTAACCGACCCCCCCCTGGAGACGCTCGGGAACACGTGACGGAGATTAACTCACGATGTTCCAGCATCTACCATTCTGGACGCCGCCGCCCGGATTGGGTTAATCTCCGTCGCTCGAGGCTCAAAACTACAGGCGGTCGAGCCTTTGAAAGTGTGGCCCCTACACCGTGGAACGCCCTTCCGCTGGACTTAAGATCCGCGGTCTCTGTGGACACTTTTAAAAAGACTCCTCTGCTCAGACTGGTCTTTGTCGAGCCTCTCGTGTCTGTATGTCTGTGTGTTTTATGTCCTCTGTCTTTATGTTTTATTGTTTCTTCCTGTGTGATGGTCTTATTTGAACTATTTTACTCCTGTGCAGCACTTTTGTGACTTTGTCTGTGAAAGGATGTTATATGAATAAACTTTACTTACTTACTTACTTACTCAATCATCTCTTTACTTACAATTCAGAGGGATTGGCATGAATGCACTCAATAAATCAGGAAGTAGATGATGTGGTTAGCTATGAAGCTAAAAGGCAAAAGCTAAACAATATCGATGAAGTTTCAAATGCGTCGCATTGAACAGCGAAATGCTTGAATTTCAGGCTTCCACAAGCGTAAATAATTTATCAAAGTAAACCAATTAGAGTAACAAATATCGATGAAGAAAAACAAGAAAATGTCTCAACGTAAGGACAGGGACAGAGGGAGAGAAATATCCCTCGAGATTGATCGTGACAGATTGAGAATGATCAATGATCAATCGATGCATGGACAGGTGTTCAGTTTGCTCTGCTTACCTGCGTGGGAGAGCTGGAGGCGCGGCCCAATCAGGGTCCCCGGCTTGACCTCGGGAGCGTAGAGGTCGGAGGTCACCGCCGGCACCCGCAACACGAGTGGGAGGAGCCACAGCGTGGACAGCACCTGCATAGGCCCCGCCCGTCTGTGCATGGCCCCGCCCTCTGCACCCATCATCGCCGATGACATCACAGGTGGTTTTCTTCTCGTCGTTGTTGTTTTGGATTCAGTCTGATGATGTCAGAGCATGTCCCACACGAGGCTGAGAGAGAGAGAGAGAGAGGGAGAGAGAGAGAGAGAGAGAGAGAGAGAGAGAGAGAGAGAGAGAGAGAGGGTTTATCACAATGTAAGATGATCTGATGCTTTCTATTTAAACTTATAAAGTGCAATCGTAAAGCTCCTTGGCTCAACCTGCGATCCAAGGGGGATATTTGCTTCGTTTTAATTTGAAAACAGACCTGGGCATGGAAAATGAAATGAAACTTTGAGAATATAATTTACCTCATATTTACTATGGGGGGGGTTGCAATTTAAAAACGATTTATTCGACGTGCGTCAAATGATTTTGAATTTTGGAGGACGTGAGCGGAGGTATAAAATGTGCTTTGAATCAGTGGCTGGCGCACGCGTTCGTCAAAACATATGAAGTCATAAAACACAGACGCAGGCAACACTGGAACACTGTGGGATTTATTTATCCGTTTTATTTATCTCGCGGTGTCACGGGGAGCTAACAAACACCTTGAGTACGGCACCAGAATCCAGGTGCTTGAAACGGAGCGATTTATCATAATCTAGCACCGTCTCCTGTATCGCTGCGCAGCCGCCTCTGGCTTGTGTCTCAGAGTTTCGCTCGGTTAGCAAATCATTTGGTTCGCGTCGCTTAACATAATTTAGTACGACCCCGTTCACGTTCTTGTTCCAGCTTCAGCTTCCAGCTTTTAAAACGCTGACCGCGTGTTGAGAGATATAACTTTATTTCCTGCTGCTGCTCTCCGGGTGATTTTGAGAAGCCGGACCAGAGGCGTACGGACGTCAACGCCGCAGCGTGAACGCGAACGTTTATCCAGGTGGGCGAACGCCGCGGCGAGCGCGACGTTCACGTTAGCCGCGGTGAAGGACGGGAAATGAGGTGTAATGTTGAGCATCGTCGGCCATATTTGGGAGATTGATTCGCTCGTTGTGACCTGCGAGCTCACGTCCTGTCAGCAGGTCGGCCTGGGAGGACCTCAGAAGCCTA
>PIJE02007992.1:0-11406 GCA_002895965.2 Coryphaenoides rupestris | reverse complement strand
AAACGGCGATTGGAGTTGTACGGTGAGTCGTGCGCCACAATCACCATAAACACTAAAATAATTGTAGACTACACAACCATAAATTGAAATACAAAACACAATACAGATCGGCACGAGGCTAATTAGACTAATTAGTTCGCTTAAATAGAGCAGAGAAAGCGAGCGCTTGGCTACCGTACAGCTCAGCTTCATTATAAACGAACACGTGCACCGAAAAAGTTTCCACTAATTTATACATTTTAAAAGTCACTTCCAATCTGCTCAGTTTGTAGAATGCAGGAAAAAACACGTGTACCGAAAAAGTTTCCACTAATTTATACATTTTAAAAGTCACTTCCAATCTGTCACTTCCAGTTTGTCTCTTTGTAGAGTCCATGTGTGTCACACCTGGAGTTCGGCTAATTGCACAGTTTGTTTGTGCTGTCGTAGAGCTAGCTGGATACACTTCTAAACAGCGGATTATGGGGATATTTTGAAACGGGACGTGTAATTAAAATGCGTTTTAGTCAGGAGCACTTTGTTATTCACTGATTGTGTAGAAATATTGACCTAACTATAGCTTTTGAAACAGCAACAATGCATCAAGGCTTTTGACTACTTTAATGGTCAAAAAATTATATATATATACAGTATAACATATAATATGATATATATACAGTATAACATATCATAATAGCTGAGATAAGAACATATAATATGATATATATACAGTATAATATATAATATGATATATACAGTATAATAAATAATATGATATATATACAGTATAACATATAATATAATATATGGCGATCAATGTTGGCGTCTCGCCACAAAGAAATCATTATAGGAAACATTAACTGTTTGTCAATGTTTTCATTATTCCTCAATGAAATTTAAATAAAATTAAACCTAACCTTGTTACTTTATATTATTATTATTATTATTATTATTTCATGCGCCCCCTTAATGCTGACACCGACTCAAACACAAATGTATTGCCAACTGCCACAGATTCAAAGTTTTAATGGGTTCAATAAAGAAGTCATTAAAATTTGTCTCCCAAGAAAAGAAATCTGCTGAAATAACATTGATTGATCGGATCGTTTTAATTTGAACAGCTCCGGTGAAGGTGCCGGTCCGGATCAATAAGGCTTATAGGCTATAACCATCAGTAGGCCTTACCAATATGCTGTCGTCACTATGGGAAAACAAACGTTGTTGTTGTGCATTGTTGTTCATAGCAACCATGCTAGGCTACTAGGGTTTAATTGTATGTTCATTTTAGTTCAGTTATCAAATAATCAAGTCAAGTTCATCCATTGAATAACAGGCTAACAATAATAAGAATAATTTCCTGTGATTAAAGCTCAGCCTCATTTCCTATTCCCATCACTTTACCGACCTGGTTGGCTGCATGGGTGCGTGTCATCATTTCCACACAAGCTCCATTAGTTCTCAGAAGAGTGAAACGTATTTATTAGCATTTATAAATCTGTAACAGTGTGACTGGGAACACGACACCGAGTGTGCAGTGGAAGTGACCTGTGACCCCCCTGACATTTCGAGGTGTGCCGAGTGGACAAGGGAAAACATTCAAGACGTTATATGTGTACAAGTTCAAGCGCCGTAAATAATATGACGTGAAGAGCATCAGTTCCACATCATTGACTTTTAATTAACGCGTGGAAATCACGTTTTAAGCCAATTTTGTGCTCATTTGTTTCTCGCTATGAACGACTGAAAATACATGACTGATGTTGGTGTTTTAAGATTATAGTTGAGCTGTGCAAATAGTGTGCAGGCAACCCAGCGTTTAACTGCAATCACTAATTGTAA
Source organism: Coryphaenoides rupestris (assembly GCA_002895965.2). Classification (NCBI taxonomy): domain Eukaryota; kingdom Metazoa; phylum Chordata; class Actinopteri; order Gadiformes; family Macrouridae; genus Coryphaenoides; species Coryphaenoides rupestris. Next base: position 9,588 of record PIJE02007992.1, on the reverse strand, counting down.
CCTCATTAATTCCAATCTAAGCGTAGCCTGCTGCAAGCTAAACCCACTCACATTAACGCTAAAGTGTTAAGTCGACACTTGACAATGGTAGCCGGCATAGGCATTTATTTAGAGTGTTGACATTGATTTACAATTCCCTCCTCGGCACATTAAGCACTCGGCTGTAATGGCAAATAGGCTTTAAAAGGGCCAGGTGGTTGTGTGTGTGGGTGAGTGTGTGTATGTTTGTGTGTTTTCCTGTGAGAGGCAGATCCTTATGTAACCGGGATTTCATTCACCAGATGGATGGACGGACGGAGAGGTAGACAGCGTAGAGATTTCCCGCGGATGTGTTTGCCGGTGGATTCTAGCAGATCGTCGACATCGCAATTGTTGCTTTCCTTTACCAAGCTGCTTGTGAGAAACCGCTCACTCGACTTGGAAACGTCTGAGGCGTGGAAGTGTACCAAGACGTGCCGCCAATCGTGTTAAATATATGTTTATTCTCCCAAAAACAAATCATACTTAACAGCAACACAAGCAATACAGCCATGTTTCTGGGATAAGCAGTTGACGGCCAGATAAACAGATACAAAAGGCGGTGGACGGACAGACAGAAAGACAGACCGACGGACATGTTGTCAGAAGTGGCCGGAGATCTTGTAATGGCTCTACAATTTTGTAATGGCTAAGTGAATACCAATTGCGGTGCAGGATTATTTACCATGGCAACAAGGGCAAGGACGAGGCGTGCTTGAAAATATATAGCAAGGGCATTCAAATGGCAGCATGTCCGCTTAAGGGTGTTAGCATGTCTTTGATGAACATCACATCACGATGTCATCAAGGTAAGACGTTTCAGCTCGGGTCTAGATGAAGGTTGAGTTTTTTTTTATATATCTCTGGTCCCCTGATGAAAAGAGAGGCATGGTTGAGATTCTCAACAGCATGAAGGTAGTTAATTAGGAGGGCAGGAGGGAGGAGAGTCCCACCACCCAGCGGGAGGAGATGGAGATGGAAAGGCTTTGCGAGCTGCCGCCCTGGGAGACACCGAGACACTGACAGCGGTGTCTCGGTCGACCTCAGCCTCGGCCAGACGGAAACCAGTGGTAACCCGGAGCCTCACTGAAACAGCATCCGTTCACTTACAATCGTATGCATTATCACGTCATACTCACAAATGTGTTTTTTTCCACAATGTGAATGCAATCTATTTCAGTGGAGTCGAATCGAGGCGCTATTCCTGTCTGAGTATGAGTGGACACGCATAACGCATATACACAGGGACACACGTATGCACAGGCATGTCGAATCTCGCATTCGATAAACCGAGCCACCCGCCGGGGAAACTCGGGCCTCTCGAATGATCGACATCTCTACGTTCTCCAAGCTTAGCCCCCTGCGTCTCCCCCCCCCCACTCCGCCCCACACCACAGCTCAATCCCTGCATCTCCCCCTTCCTTCACCTGTGCAAAGAATATCTTTTTCGTTCCAACAGATCACTGCCGGTTTGAGGGTATGCCCAAAAAAAAAAACGACTGTAAGAAATAGCAAAGATCAGGACAGATGATTCGTACCGCAAACCAGACAGACGTCCATCTAAAAAAAACAAAACGATTTACCGTGTAAATAGAGAACAGGTCACATGAGGCAAATTCAATGATCAGATGACAATGACAGATCACAACAGACGCCACATCATCAAATTCATCAATGAAATCACAGCCTCGATATTGATCTGAAACCTATTCTTTGGCACAGTGAGCTCTATCTTCTTCTAATAATGCGGGCAGAGATCTTTCCATTTGCAAAGTCCATTCATAAATAATAAATAATAAATAATACTTCCTCTTTTAAAATAGGCTAGTGCTGTGTCCTTCCTTGCACGGTTTTGCTCCCTTTGACATTGTACAGTGTACTCACGGTAACGACAGTAAATGGTCCAACAACGCATTCGGCTAACGGCTAACGGCTAACGGCTAATCTCTACGTCTCCTGTGCGGCGGCGCGAGACGTCGCGAGCTCCACGCAGTTGCCGGACGGCGCCACCTGGTCGGAGATGCGCGACACGTTGTCCACGTTGGCGGCCTGCGTCGACAGCGACTTGCGGCTGTCCGTGCTCGCGCGGGCCCGCCTCTCGTCGCGCGCCGGCGCCTTGCCGACGCAGTGGCAGGTGAACGCCGCCTTGAACTCCTCGCGGAACTTCCCTGTGGAAACCCCAAAAAAAAGTTGAACCCCGAGTGAACGCCTGACAGAAACAAGTGCGTGTGCTAAGGGCCATACATGCGGCATGCATTCGAGCTCGCGAGTACGCAAGGGGATTTGACCGTGTCGGTGGCGGTCGTTAGTCAAGTCAAGTCAATTTTATTCGTATAGTCCTTAATCACAGTTACAGTCTCAAAGGGCTTTACAGGCCGTATGATTCTTGGCCAAGTGATTATGACACCCTAGCCCTAGCCCCCCTAAGGGCAAGAAACGACTCCCTTAATTAACAAGGAAGAAATCTGGAGAAGGAACGCAGAGTGGGGGATCCCTCCTTCCAGGGACGGTTCGGAGTGCAATGGGTGTCATACGGGCAAAAAGGGGTAACAAAGCATTACAATTATAAGCGACAAAGTACAAATGGTAAATGGAAATTCTGCGAACCCCATTGTCTACAACTTCCTCAGCGGTAAGCTCGCAAAGAACTTTCCATTGACCATTTGTACTTTGTCGCTTATAATTGCTATGCTTTGCTCCCACTTTATGACCGTTGCTCTCTAAACCGTCCCTGGAAGGAGGGATCCCCCACTCTGCGTTCTCTCAAGATTTCTTCCTTGTTAATTAAGGAGTCGTTTCTTGCCCTTAGGGGGCTAGGGCTAGGGGGTGTCATAATCACATGGCCCATAATCATATGGCCTGTAAAGCCCTTTGAGACTGTAACTGTGATTAAGGGCTATACAAATAAAATTGACTTGACTTGACTAACACCACCACCACACGGTCAAATCCCCTGCGTACTCGCGAGCTCGAATGCATGCCGCATCGTTTCTCTGGCCCTTAGCACACGCACTTGTTTCTTGTCAGGCGTTCACCCGGGTTCAAACTTTTTTTGGGGTTTTCACAGGGGAAGTTCCGCGAGGAGTTCAAGGCGGCGTTCACCTGCCACTGCGTCGGCAAGGCGCCGGCGCGCGACGAGAGGCGGGCCCCGGCGAGCACGGACAGCCGCAAGTCGCTGTCGACGCAGGCCGCCAACGTGGTACAACGTGTCGCGCATCTCCGACCAGGTGGCGCCGTCCGGCAACTGCGTGGAGCTCGCGACGTCTCACGGCGCCGGCACAGGAGACGTAGAGATTAGCCGTTAGCCGTTAGCCGTTAGCCGAATGCGTTAATTGGACCATTTACTGTCGTTACCGTAAGTACACTGTACAATATTGAAGGGAGCAAAACCGTGCAAGGAAGGACACAGCACTAGCCTATTTTAAAAGAGGAAGTATTATTTATTATTTATTATTTATGAATGGACTTTGCAAATGGAAAGATCTCTGCCCGCATTATTAGAAGAAGATAGTACCTCACTGTGGCCAAAGAATAGGTTTCAGATCAATATCGAGGCTGTGATTTCGTTGATGAATTTTGATGATGTGGCGTCTCTTGTGATCTGTTCCATGTTCATTTTCATCTGATCATTGAATTTGCCTCATGTGACCTGTTCTCGTATTTACACGGTAAATCGTTTTTTTTTTAGATGGACGTCTGTCTGTTTGCGGTACGAGTCATCTGTCCTGTCTCTATTTCTTACAGTCGTTTTTTTTGGGCATACCCTCAAAGCCGGCAGTGATCTGTTGGGAACGAAAAAGATATTCTTTGCACAGGTGAAGAGGGGGAGATGCAGGGATTGAGCTGTGGTGTGGGCGGAGTGGGGGGGGGGGAGACGCAGGGGGCTAAGCTTGGAGAACGTAGAGATGTCGATCATTCGAGAGGCCGAGTTTCCCCGGCGGGTGGCTCGGTTTATCGGATGCGAGATTCGACATGCCTGTGCATACGTGTGTCCCTGTATATATGCGTTATGCGTGTCCACTCATACTCGGACAGGAATAAGCGCCTCGATTTTCTACATCCACTGAAATAGATTGTCTTTCACCATTGTGGAAAGAAAACGCATTTGTCTGCCACAAGGGCATTCGGCGCGTGTTTGTGAGTATGACGTGATAATGCATACGATTGAAGTGAACGGATGCTGTTCAGTGAGGCTCCAGGTTACCATTGGTTTCCCGTCTGGCCGAGGCTGAGGTTGACCAAAGACACCGCTGTCAGTGTCTCGTGTCTCCCAGGGCGGCAGCTCGCAAAAGCTTTCCATCTCCATCTCTCCCGCTGGGTGGTGGGGACTCTCCTCCCTCCTGCCCTCCTAATTAACTACCTTCATGCTGTTGAGAATCTCAACCATGCCTCTCTTTACATCAGGGGACCAAGAGATATATAAAAAAAAAACTCAACCTTCATCTAGAGCCCCGAGCTGAAACGTCTTACCTGATGACTCGTGATCTGATGTTCATCAAAGGACATGCTTAACACCCTTAAGCGGACATGCTGCCATTTGAATGCCCCTTGCTATATATTTCCAAGCACGCCTCGTCCTGCCCTTGTTGCCATGGTAAAATAATCCTGCACCAGCAATTGGTATTCACTTAGCCATTACAAAATTGTAGAGCCATTACCAAAGATCTCCGGCCACTTCTGACAACATGTCCGTCGGTCTGTCTTTCTGTCCGTCTGTCCACCGCCTTTTGTATCTGTTTATCTGGCCGTCAACTGCTTATCCAGAAACATGGCTGTATTTGCTTGTGTTGCTGTTAAGTATGATTTGTTTTCGGGAGAATAAACATATATTTATCACGATTGTCTTGTACACTTCCAACGCCTCAGACGTTTCCAAGTCGAGTGAGCGGTTTCTCACAAGCAGCTGGTAAAGGAAAGCAACAATTGTCGATGATCGACGATTCTGCTGGAATCCACCGGCAAAACACATCCCGGGAAATCTCTATGCTTCTAAACCTCTCCGTCCATCCATCTGGTGAATGAAATCCCGGTTACATAAGGATCTGCCTCTCACAGGAAAACACACAGACATAACACACACACAACCACCTGGCCTTTTAAAGCCTAATTTGCCATTACAGCCGAGTGCTTAATGTGCCGAGGAGGGAATTGTAAATCAATGTCAACACTCTAAATAAATGCCTATGCCAGCTACCATTGTCAAGTGTCGACTTAACACTTTAGCGTTAATGTGAGTGGGTTTTAGCTTTGCAGCAGGCTACGCTTAGAATTGGAATTAATGAGGGTTACCAATTAGTGATTGCAGTTAAACGCTTGTGTTGCCTGCACACTATTTGCACAGCTCAAGCCGCCCACAACTATAATCTTAAAACACCAACATCAGTCATGTATTTTCAGTCATTCATAGTGAGGAACAAATGAGCACAAACGATCAAAATTGGTAAAAAAAATTGGCTTAAAACGTGATTTCCACGCGTTAATTAAAAGTCAATGATGTGGAACTGATGCTCTTCACAGTCATATTATTTACGGCGCTTGAACTTGTACACATATAACGTCTTGAATGTTTTCCCTTTCCCTCCACTCGGCACAACCTCGAAATGTCAGGGGGGTCACAGGTCACTTCCACTGCACACTCGGTGTCGTGTTCCCAGTCACACTGTTACAGATTTATAAATACTAATAAATACGTTTCACTCTTCTGAGAACTAATGGAGCTTGTGTGGAAATGATGACACGCAGCCATGCAGCCAACCAGGTCGGTAAATGTGATGGGAATAGGAATAGACAATCATAGGAAATGAGGCTGAGCTTTAATCACAGAAATTATTCAATTCAATTCAGTTATTCAATGGATGAAGCTTGACTTGATTATTTGATAACTGAACTAAAATGAACATACAATTAAACCCTAGTAGCCTAGCATGGTTGCTATGAACAACAATGCACAAAGAACGTTTGTTTGTTTTCCCATAGTGACGACAGCAGGTAAGGCCTACTGATGTTATAGCCTATAAGCCTTATTGATCCGGCACCTTCACCGGAGCTGTTCAAATTAAAACGATCCGATCAATCAATGTTATTTCAGCAGATTTCTTTTCTTGGGAGACAAATTTTAATGACTTCTTTATTGAACCCATTAAAACTTTGAATCTGTGGCAGTTGGCAATACATTTGTGTTTGAGTCGGTGTCAGCATTAAGGGGGCGCATGAAATAATAATAATAATAATAATATAAGGTAACAAGGTTAGGTTTAATGAATAATGAAAACATTGACAAACAGTTAATGTTTCCTATAATGATTTCTTTCGCCACATATTTATTATATGTAGGCTATATATTTATTATATGTATATATTTATTTAATTGTATATAATTTTTTGACCATTAAAGTAGTCAAAAGCCTTGATGCATTGTTGCTGTTTCAAAAGCTATAGTCAGGTCAATATTTCTACACAATCAGTGAATAACAAAGTGCTCCTGACTAAAACGCATTTTAATTACACGTCCCGTTTCAAAATATCCCCAAATTAAAATCTGTTAAGAAGTGTATCCAGCTAGCTCTACGACAGCACAAACAAACTGTGCAATTAGCCGAACTCCAGGTGTGACACACATGGACTCTACAAAGAGACAAACTGAAAGTGACAGATTGGAAGTGACTTTAAAATGTATAAATTAGTGGAAACTTTTTCGGGTGCACGTTTCCTGCATCCCCTACACTCAAATATGCACAATGCGCGTGTTGATTTATAATGAAGCGAGCTTGTACGGTAGCCAAGCGCTCGCTTCTCTGCTCTATTTAAGCAAACTAATTAGTCTAATTAGCCTGAGTATTGAAGTAAGCAGCATGTTCCATAATTCTGTATTGTGTTTTGTATTTCAATTTATGCTTGTGTAGTCTACAATTATTGTCATGTTTATGGTGATTGTGGCGCACGACTCACCGTACAACTCCAATCGTGACGTGGGCCACGACGTCACGGATCGCTTTAAATATTGACGTCAGGTGCGTTGTCAGGTGGATCTGGTGTCAACAGAGAGCGGAGCGCGGACGTGTCGCTCCATCCTCCCGAGACTCAGAACAACACACACATGGTCCACCGCATGGCGTCAACACATCTGGGAAAGGCATTGATCCTCATAGGTGAGTGCGGTTCCACTTATATATATTGTATTTGGGATGAATGGGGATATTGAAAAGGTTGATGAAAGCACAGAGACGTGTCAATAATGAGCCACTGAGTGTGTCGTCAAAAATACCTTTTATTGAGCAACCACCAACTGACTTTTAATTCTTCTTAATTTATCTTTTATGTATTTATGTCACACTTCTTGTAGAGGATTTTGAATATCCCTATGGACTTTGTGTACAATTCAAAGTGCTGGACAAAATCTAACAAAATAATGACTTCATAAGTAATGGGAAATGAATGATGGGCCTATAAAACAAAAACTATAATGGAGAGGAAAAATACAAATCATTTTAACAGTGTTCTTATTAAACTACTGTGTGTATTGTTCATTTCCAGGAGTCGTGGTGCAGCATGTGGCAGGCATGGGGATGCTCTCTCGATCCCCCGCCTGCTTGGCTACGGTGGACACCTGCATCTCAGATCTATGCAGAAACGTAGAACCGCCGGCTGTTGTTGGTGGCACACGATGTGGCGATGAGGGTAAATATGACACACACGCACGCACACACACACACACACACACACACACCTACACACACTCACCATCATCCACATATTGTGGTTTGTCGTGTGTTCCTGTTTTCCCCCCCGCAGTTGTCATTAACGGTGGCACACACACCGGTGATCACATTGTCTCAGACGGGGTCGGGAATTGAATCGAGTTTGCCGGCGGCTAGCAATACGGTTAAGGTGTTCTACCTTGAACACGGTCTACCTCCTAGCCGGGAGCGGTAGGCGGCGGTGATCGCCTAGACCTCGCCTATTACCGGTAGCTTGAACAAAGCTGACAATTTGTTGACGCACCGTGGATGTGACGCATTTTTATCCATCATATGCGAATATGAAGGCCTTGAGAAGATTGTTCGTTTATTAGAAGATTTGTACATGGTCGTAAAAAAAAAAATGATGTGAGTGTGTGTGTGTGTGTGTGTGTGTGCGGGTGGAGGCGCGTTATTTATCAAAAGGTTGTCGCTTGATGAGGGAAAATCCTGTTTTTCTCCCTCGCTGTTTATTCTGTGCGCACCAATCCAGACAAAGGGTGTCCAATAAAGGGCTCGGAGGTCTGTAACATGAGCGTGAGGGCCGTGCTGGAGCGCTTCCCGTCGCTGGAGCGCTGCATGTGTGCCTGGGTGGAGGTGGAGGTGGAGGAGGAGGAGGAGGAGGAGGAGGAGGACGAGGAGGAGGAGGAGGAGGAGTACGGAGGAGGAGAAGGTGGAGAAGGTGGAGGCGGTGGGGCTCTGCCTCTCTCTGCAAGCACTCACAGCACAATGTCACCAGAAACCAGGTGCAGTATTCTCAGCGTTCCCCGTGGCCCGATACGCGGCTCGCACCCGCACACGGCCAGCAGGTCGCCCACGGCGGCGGGCATGGCGCCGTAGAAGCGCAGCGCCGTGTCCCGGCAGCGGGCGCGGTCGCATCGCACGGCCGCGCCGCACGCCTGCAGCAGCGGCACGAGGTTCCGGTTGCACACCGGGTCGCCGAGGCACAGGGCCACGCGCTCCATGCAGAGCCCGCCGCCGTCGTACGCTGCGCACAACGACATGTAGGCGTGAGTGTGCACAATGTTGTTGTTGTTGTTGTTGTTGTTGTTATAATGTTTTTTTACGTATTGAAATCACCTAAAGTCTATTGAAAGGCTAAGCCCTCGAGATGAGCCATCCCCATTTTTTGGAGGGGAGTCGGAACATATTAACACAGCATGACACACACACACACACACACACACACACACACACACACACGCACACACACATATGCGTACAAAGTTCCACCCACATCCACGTTCATATGCCAGCCAGCTGGCCGATTCCTCCCTCTGCATTTCTTTTGTGACACACAATGCCATAGTCCATAGAACAGCATTGTCTTGTCTTGTTTGCCAACACATCATTTCATTTACTCAGTGGTTAGTCGTAGTTTGTTTTCAGTTTTAGCGGCGCCCATTGTTTCAGTCCTTTGTGCACGTTCTGTTTTAAAGCTGTCCTTTGAGATTACTTGATTGAAATGTACTTTATACACAAAATGAACGATTCGTGTGGCCTTGTCATGTGGTTGTGCGGCCGCTAGCCACCGGCCTCGTGCCGCCCCCCCCCCCCCCCCCCCCCCCCCCCCCCCCGTGTGATCACAGAAAAAAAACCTGACATAATTACCGACGCCAATTAAACCGCTGGCTTTCCAGTCCATGTCGGGAGCAGCGGTAGTCTTCCTCCACGGGGCTGGAACACACAGAGCAAGGGACACCTCGTCCACCATCAGACTGCCACGAAAAGCCGCTGCTTTGAATGCACATTCACGACGGACGGCCATCCACAACGACCCCATTGTAACGTGATGGACTGGATCTGGGTAAATAATCGGCTCATTCAGGCGTGT